>CAWUEQ010000029.1:0-174866 GCA_963921185.1 Dasysyrphus tricinctus | reverse complement strand
TTGAAAGATAGGTGATGCATAGACCTACTTGGGAAAAAAATGTCAGTGTTGCCACTTTACGGGAACATGGTTTTTTTTGAGGTTGAAGCATGCGCCCGTTAATTTTTTTGTTTTTTGATCGTGACCTGGATCGGTTGACAGGCTCCAGATGCCAAACCGCTTGTCGGAAAATAACGGTTGATGGCTTGAAAGATAGGTGATGCATAGACCTACTTGGGAAAAAAATGTCAGTGTTGCCACTTTACGGGAACATGGTTTTTTTTGAGGTTGAAGCATGCGCCCGTTAATTTTTTTGTTTTTTGATCGTGACCTGGATCGGTTGACAGGCTCCAGATGCCAAACCGCTTGTCGGAAAATAACGGTTGATGGCTTGAAAGATAGGTGATGCATAGACCTACTTGGGAAAAAAATGTCAGTGTTGCCACTTTACGGGAACATGGTTTTTTTTGAGGTTGAAGCATGCGCCCGTTAATTTTTTTGTTTTTTGATCGTGACCTGGATCGGTTGACAGGCTCCAGATGCCAAACCGCTTGTCGGAAAATAACGGTTGATGGCTTGAAAGATAGGTGATGCATAGACCTACTTGGGAAAAAAATGTCAGTGTTGCCACTTTACGGGAACATGGTTTTTTTTGAGGTTGAAGCATGCGCCCATTAATTTTTTTGTTTTTTGATCGTGACCTGGATCGGTTGACAGGCTCCAGATGCCAAACCGCTTGTCGGAAAATAACGGTTGATGGCTTGAAAGATAGGTGATGCATAGACCTACTTGGGAAAAAAATGTCAGTGTTACCACTTTACGGGAACATGGTTTTTTTTGAGGTTGAAGCATGCGCCCGTTAATTTTTTTGTTTTTTGATCGTGACCTGGATCGGTTGACAGGCTCCAGATGCCAAACCGCTTGTCGGAAAATAACGGTTGATGGCTTGAAAGATAGGTGATGCATAGACCTACTTGGGAAAAAAATGTCAGTGTTGCCACTTTACGGGAACATGGTTTTTTTTGAGGTTGAAGCATGCGCCCGTTAATTTTTTTGTTTTTTGATCGTGACCTGGATCGGTTGACAGGCTCCAGATGCCAAACCGCTTGTCGGAAAATAACGGTTGATGGCTTGAAAGATAGGTGATGCATAGACCTACTTGGGAAAAAAATGTCAGTGTTGCCACTTTACGGGAACATGGTTTTTTTTGAGGTTGAAGCATGCGCCCGTTAATTTTTTTGTTTTTTGATCGTGACCTGGATCGGTTGACAGGCTCCAGATGCCAAACCGCTTGTCGGAAAATAACGGTTGATGGCTTGAAAGATAGGTGATGCATAGACCTACTTGGGAAAAAAATGTCAGTGTTGCCACTTTACGGGAACATGGTTTTTTTTGAGGTTGAAGCATGCGCCCGTTAATTTTTTTGTTTTTTGATCGTGACCTGGATCGGTTGACAGGCTCCAGATGCCAAACCGCTTGTCGGAAAATAACGGTTGATGGCTTGAAAGATAGGTGATGCATAGACCTACTTGGGAAAAAAATGTCAGTGTTGCCACTTTACGGGAACATGGTTTTTTTTGAGGTTGAAGCATGCGCCCGTTAATTTTTTTGTTTTTTGATCGTGACCTGGATCGGTTGACAGGCTCCAGATGCCAAACCGCTTGTCGGAAAATAACGGTTGATGGCTTGAAAGATAGATGATGCATAGACCTACTTGGGAAAAAAATGTCAGTGTTGCCACTTTACGGGAACATGGTTTTTTTTGAGGTTGAAGCATGCGCCCATTAATTTTTTTGTTTTTTGATCGTGACCTGGATCGGTTGACAGGCTCCAGATGCCAAACCGCTTGTCGGAAAATAACGGTTGATGGCTTGAAAGATAGGTGATGCATAGACCTACTTGGGAAAAAAATGTCAGTGTTGCCACTTTACGGGAACATGGTTTTTTTTGAGGTTGAAGCATGCGCCCGTTAATTTTTTTGTTTTTTGATCGTGACCTGGATCGGTTGACAGGCTCCAGATGCCAAACCGCTTGTCGGAAAATAACGGTTGATGGCTTGAAAGATAGGTGATGCATAGACCTACTTGGGAAAAAAATGTCAGTGTTGCCACTTTACGGGAACATGGTTTTTTTTGAGGTTGAAGCATGCGCCCGTTAATTTTTTTGTTTTTTGATCGTGACCTGGATCGGTTGACAGGCTCCAGATGCCAAACCGCTTGTCGGAAAATAACGGTTGATGGCTTGAAAGATAGGTGATGCATAGACCTACTTGGGAAAAAAATGTCAGTGTTGCCACTTTACGGGAACATGGTTTTTTTTGAGGTTGAAGCATGCGCCCGTTAATTTTTTTGTTTTTTGATCGTGACCTGGATCGGTTGACAGGCTCCAGATGCCAAACCGCTTGTCGGAAAATAACGGTTGATGGCTTGAAAGATAGGTGATGCATAGACCTACTTGGGAAAAAAATGTCAGTGTTGCCACTTTACGGGAACATGGTTTTTTTTGAGGTTGAAGCATGCGCCCGTTAATTTTTTTGTTTTTTGATCGTGACCTGGATCGGTTGACAGGCTCCAGATGCCAAACCGCTTGTCGGAAAATAACGGTTGATGGCTTGAAAGATAGGTGATGCATAGACCTACTTGGGAAAAAAATGTCAGTGTTGCCACTTTACGGGAACATGGTTTTTTTTGAGGTTGAAGCATGCGCCCGTTAATTTTTTTGTTTTTTGATCGTGACCTGGATCGGTTGACAGGCTCCAGATGCCAAACCGCTTGTCGGAAAATAACGGTTGATGGCTTGAAAGATAGGTGATGCATAGACCTACTTGGGAAAAAAATGTCAGTGTTGCCACTTTACGGGAACATGGTTTTTTTTGAGGTTGAAGCATGCGCCCGTTAATTTTTTTGTTTTTTGATCGTGACCTGGATCGGTTGACAGGCTCCAGATGCCAAACCGCTTGTCGGAAAATAACGGTTGATGGCTTGAAAGATAGGTGATGCATAGACCTACTTGGGAAAAAAATGTCAGTGTTGCCACTTTACGGGAACATGGTTTTTTTTGAGGTTGAAGCATGCGCCCGTTAATTTTTTTGTTTTTTGATCGTGACCTGGATCGGTTGACAGGCTCCAGATGCCAAACCGCTTGTCGGAAAATAACGGTTGATGGCTTGAAAGATAGGTGATGCATAGACCTACTTGGGAAAAAAATGTCAGTGTTGCCACTTTACGGGAACATGGTTTTTTTTGAGGTTGAAGCATGCGCCCGTTAATTTTTTTGTTTTTTGATCGTGACCTGGATCGGTTGACAGGCTCCAGATGCCAAACCGCTTGTCGGAAAATAACGGTTGATGGCTTGAAAGATAGGTGATGCATAGACCTACTTGGGAAAAAAATGTCAGTGTTGCCACTTTACGGGAACATGGTTTTTTTTGAGGTTGAAGCATGCGCCCGTTAATTTTTTTGTTTTTTGATCGTGACCTGGATCGGTTGACAGGCTCCAGATGCCAAACCGCTTGTCGGAAAATAACGGTTGATGGCTTGAAAGATAGGTGATGCATAGACCTACTTGGGAAAAAAATGTCAGTGTTGCCACTTTACGGGAACATGGTTTTTTTTGAGGTTGAAGCATGCGCCCGTTAATTTTTTTGTTTTTTGATCGTGACCTGGATCGGTTGACAGGCTCCAGATGCCAAACCGCTTGTCGGAAAATAACGGTTGATGGCTTGAAAGATAGGTGATGCATAGACCTACTTGGGAAAAAAATGTCAGTGTTGCCACTTTACGGGAACATGGTTTTTTTTGAGGTTGAAGCATGCGCCCGTTAATTTTTTTGTTTTTTGATCGTGACCTGGATCGGTTGACAGGCTCCAGATGCCAAACCGCTTGTCGGAAAATAACGGTTGATGGCTTGAAAGATAGGTGATGCATAGACCTACTTGGGAAAAAAATGTCAGTGTTGCCACTTTACGGGAACATGGTTTTTTTTGAGGTTGAAGCATGCGCCCGTTAATTTTTTTGTTTTTTGATCGTGACCTGGATCGGTTGACAGGCTCCAGATGCCAAACCGCTTGTCGGAAAATAACGGTTGATGGCTTGAAAGATAGGTGATGCATAGACCTACTTGGGAAAAAAATGTCAGTGTTGCCACTTTACGGGAACATGGTTTTTTTTGAGGTTGAAGCATGCGCCCGTTAATTTTTTTGTTTTTTGATCGTGACCTGGATCGGTTGACAGGCTCCAGATGCCAAACCGCTTGTCGGAAAATAACGGTTGATGGCTTGAAAGATAGGTGATGCATAGACCTACTTGGGAAAAAAATGTCAGTGTTGCCACTTTACGGGAACATGGTTTTTTTTGAGGTTGAAGCATGCGCCCGTTAATTTTTTTGTTTTTTGATCGTGACCTGGATCGGTTGACAGGCTCCAGATGCCAAACCGCTTGTCGGAAAATAACGGTTGATGGCTTGAAAGATAGGTGATGCATAGACCTACTTGGGAAAAAAATGTCAGTGTTGCCACTTTACGGGAACATGGTTTTTTTTGAGGTTGAAGCATGCGCCCATTAATTTTTTTGTTTTTTGATCGTGACCTGGATCGGTTGACAGGCTCCAGATGCCAAACCGCTTGTCGGAAAATAACGGTTGATGGCTTGAAAGATAGGTGATGCATAGACCTACTTGGGAAAAAAATGTCAGTGTTGCCACTTTACGGGAACATGGTTTTTTTTGAGGTTGAAGCATGCGCCCGTTAATTTTTTTGTTTTTTGATCGTGACCTGGATCGGTTGACAGGCTCCAGATGCCAAACCGCTTGTCGGAAAATAACGGTTGATGGCTTGAAAGATAGGTGATGCATAGACCTACTTGGGAAAAAAATGTCAGTGTTGCCACTTTACGGGAACATGGTTTTTTTTGAGGTTGAAGCATGCGCCCGTTAATTTTTTTGTTTTTTGATCGTGACCTGGATCGGTTGACAGGCTCCAGATGCCAAACCGCTTGTCGGAAAATAACGGTTGATGGCTTGAAAGATAGGTGATGCATAGACCTACTTGGGAAAAAAATGTCAGTGTTGCCACTTTACGGGAACATGGTTTTTTTTGAGGTTGAAGCATGCGCCCATTAATTTTTTTGTTTTTTGATCGTGACCTGGATCGGTTGACAGGCTCCAGATGCCAAACCGCTTGTCGGAAAATAACGGTTGATGGCTTGAAAGATAGGTGATGCATAGACCTACTTGGGAAAAAAATGTCAGTGTTACCACTTTACGGGAACATGGTTTTTTTTGAGGTTGAAGCATGCGCCCGTTAATTTTTTTGTTTTTTGATCGTGACCTGGATCGGTTGACAGGCTCCAGATGCCAAACCGCTTGTCGGAAAATAACGGTTGATGGCTTGAAAGATAGGTGATGCATAGACCTACTTGGGAAAAAAATGTCAGTGTTGCCACTTTACGGGAACATGGTTTTTTTTGAGGTTGAAGCATGCGCCCGTTAATTTTTTTGTTTTTTGATCGTGACCTGGATCGGTTGACAGGCTCCAGATGCCAAACCGCTTGTCGGAAAATAACGGTTGATGGCTTGAAAGATAGGTGATGCATAGACCTACTTGGGAAAAAAATGTCAGTGTTGCCACTTTACGGGAACATGGTTTTTTTTGAGGTTGAAGCATGCGCCCGTTAATTTTTTTGTTTTTTGATCGTGACCTGGATCGGTTGACAGGCTCCAGATGCCAAACCGCTTGTCGGAAAATACCGGTTGATGGCTTGAAAGATAGGTGATGCATAGACCTACTTGGGAAAAAAATGTCAGTGTTGCCACTTTACGGGAACATGGTTTTTTTTGAGGTTGAAGCATGCGCCCGTTAATTTTTTTGTTTTTTGATCGTGACCTGGATCGGTTGACAGGCTCCAGATGCCAAACCGCTTGTCGGAAAATAACGGTTGATGGCTTGAAAGATAGGTGATGCATAGACCTACTTGGGAAAAAAATGTCAGTGTTGCCACTTTACGGGAACATGGTTTTTTTTGAGGTTGAAGCATGCGCCCATTAATTTTTTTGTTTTTTGATCGTGACCTGGATCGGTTGACAGGCTCCAGATGCCAAACCGCTTGTCGGAAAATAACGGTTGATGGCTTGAAAGATAGGTGATGCATAGACCTACTTGGGAAAAAAATGTCAGTGTTACCACTTTACGGGAACATGGTTTTTTTTGAGGTTGAAGCATGCGCCCGTTAATTTTTTTGTTTTTTGATCGTGACCTGGATCGGTTGACAGGCTCCAGATGCCAAACCGCTTGTCGGAAAATAACGGTTGATGGCTTGAAAGATAGGTGATGCATAGACCTACTTGGGAAAAAAATGTCAGTGTTGCCACTTTACGGGAACATGGTTTTTTTTGAGGTTGAAGCATGCGCCCGTTAATTTTTTTGTTTTTTGATCGTGACCTGGATCGGTTGACAGGCTCCAGATGCCAAACCGCTTGTCGGAAAATAACGGTTGATGGCTTGAAAGATAGGTGATGCATAGACCTACTTGGGAAAAAAATGTCAGTGTTGCCACTTTACGGGAACATGGTTTTTTTTGAGGTTGAAGCATGCGCCCGTTAATTTTTTTGTTTTTTGATCGTGACCTGGATCGGTTGACAGGCTCCAGATGCCAAACCGCTTGTCGGAAAATAACGGTTGATGGCTTGAAAGATAGGTGATGCATAGACCTACTTGGGAAAAAAATGTCAGTGTTGCCACTTTACGGGAACATGGTTTTTTTTGAGGTTGAAGCATGCGCCCATTAATTTTTTTGTTTTTTGATCGTGACCTGGATCGGTTGACAGGCTCCAGATGCCAAACCGCTTGTCGGAAAATAACGGTTGATGGCTTGAAAGATAGGTGATGCATAGACCTACTTGGGAAAAAAATGTCAGTGTTACCACTTTACGGGAACATGGTTTTTTTTGAGGTTGAAGCATGCGCCCGTTAATTTTTTTGTTTTTTGATCGTGACCTGGATCGGTTGACAGGCTCCAGATGCCAAACCGCTTGTCGGAAAATAACGGTTGATGGCTTGAAAGATAGGTGATGCATAGACCTACTTGGGAAAAAAATGTCAGTGTTGCCACTTTACGGGAACATGGTTTTTTTTGAGGTTGAAGCATGCGCCCGTTAATTTTTTTGTTTTTTGATCGTGACCTGGATCGGTTGACAGGCTCCAGATGCCAAACCGCTTGTCGGAAAATAACGGTTGATGGCTTGAAAGATAGGTGATGCATAGACCTACTTGGGAAAAAAATGTCAGTGTTGCCACTTTACGGGAACATGGTTTTTTTTGAGGTTGAAGCATGCGCCCGTTAATTTTTTTGTTTTTTGATCGTGACCTGGATCGGTTGACAGGCTCCAGATGCCAAACCGCTTGTCGGAAAATAACGGTTGATGGCTTGAAAGATAGGTGATGCATAGACCTACTTGGGAAAAAAATGTCAGTGTTGCCACTTTACGGGAACATGGTTTTTTTTGAGGTTGAAGCATGCGCCCGTTAATTTTTTTGTTTTTTGATCGTGACCTGGATCGGTTGACAGGCTCCAGATGCCAAACCGCTTGTCGGAAAATAACGGTTGATGGCTTGAAAGATAGGTGATGCATAGACCTACTTGGGAAAAAAATGTCAGTGTTGCCACTTTACGGGAACATGGTTTTTTTTGAGGTTGAAGCATGCGCCCGTTAATTTTTTTGTTTTTTGATCGTGACCTGGATCGGTTGACAGGCTCCAGATGCCAAACCGCTTGTCGGAAAATAACGGTTGATGGCTTGAAAGATAGGTGATGCATAGACCTACTTGGGAAAAAAATGTCAGTGTTGCCACTTTACGGGAACATGGTTTTTTTTGAGGTTGAAGCATGCGCCCATTAATTTTTTTGTTTTTTGATCGTGACCTGGATCGGTTGACAGGCTCCAGATGCCAAACCGCTTGTCGGAAAATAACGGTTGATGGCTTGAAAGATAGGTGATGCATAGACCTACTTGGGAAAAAAATGTCAGTGTTGCCACTTTACGGGAACATGGTTTTTTTTGAGGTTGAAGCATGCGCCCGTTAATTTTTTTGTTTTTTGATCGTGACCTGGATCGGTTGACAGGCTCCAGATGCCAAACCGCTTGTCGGAAAATAACGGTTGATGGCTTGAAAGATAGGTGATGCATAGACCTACTTGGGAAAAAAATGTCAGTGTTGCCACTTTACGGGAACATGGTTTTTTTTGAGGTTGAAGCATGCGCCCGTTAATTTTTTTGTTTTTTGATCGTGACCTGGATCGGTTGACAGGCTCCAGATGCCAAACCGCTTGTCGGAAAATAACGGTTGATGGCTTGAAAGATAGGTGATGCATAGACCTACTTGGGAAAAAAATGTCAGTGTTGCCACTTTACGGGAACATGGTTTTTTTTGAGGTTGAAGCATGCGCCCGTTAATTTTTTTGTTTTTTGATCGTGACCTGGATCGGTTGACAGGCTCCAGATGCCAAACCGCTTGTCGGAAAATAACGGTTGATGGCTTGAAAGATAGGTGATGCATAGACCTACTTGGGAAAAAAATGTCAGTGTTGCCACTTTACGGGAACATGGTTTTTTTTGAGGTTGAAGCATGCGCCCGTTAATTTTTTTGTTTTTTGATCGTGACCTGGATCGGTTGACAGGCTCCAGATGCCAAACCGCTTGTCGGAAAATAACGGTTGATGGCTTGAAAGATAGGTGATGCATAGACCTACTTGGGAAAAAAATGTCAGTGTTGCCACTTTACGGGAACATGGTTTTTTTTGAGGTTGAAGCATGCGCCCGTTAATTTTTTTGTTTTTTGATCGTGACCTGGATCGGTTGACAGGCTCCAGATGCCAAACCGCTTGTCGGAAAATAACGGTTGATGGCTTGAAAGATAGGTGATGCATAGACCTACTTGGGAAAAAAATGTCAGTGTTGCCACTTTACGGGAACATGGTTTTTTTTGAGGTTGAAGCATGCGCCCATTAATTTTTTTGTTTTTTGATCGTGACCTGGATCGGTTGACAGGCTCCAGATGCCAAACCGCTTGTCGGAAAATAACGGTTGATGGCTTGAAAGATAGGTGATGCATAGACCTACTTGGGAAAAAAATGTCAGTGTTGCCACTTTACGGGAACATGGTTTTTTTTGAGGTTGAAGCATGCGCCCGTTAATTTTTTTGTTTTTTGATCGTGACCTGGATCGGTTGACAGGCTCCAGATGCCAAACCGCTTGTCGGAAAATAACGGTTGATGGCTTGAAAGATAGGTGATGCATAGACCTACTTGGGAAAAAAATGTCAGTGTTGCCACTTTACGGGAACATGGTTTTTTTTGAGGTTGAAGCATGCGCCCGTTAATTTTTTTGTTTTTTGATCGTGACCTGGATCGGTTGACAGGCTCCAGATGCCAAACCGCTTGTCGGAAAATAACGGTTGATGGCTTGAAAGATAGGTGATGCATAGACCTACTTGGGAAAAAAATGTCAGTGTTGCCACTTTACGGGAACATGGTTTTTTTTGAGGTTGAAGCATGCGCCCGTTAATTTTTTTGTTTTTTGATCGTGACCTGGATCGGTTGACAGGCTCCAGATGCCAAACCGCTTGTCGGAAAATAACGGTTGATGGCTTGAAAGATAGGTGATGCATAGACCTACTTGGGAAAAAAATGTCAGTGTTGCCACTTTACGGGAACATGGTTTTTTTTGAGGTTGAAGCATGCGCCCGTTAATTTTTTTGTTTTTTGATCGTGACCTGGATCGGTTGACAGGCTCCAGATGCCAAACCGCTTGTCGGAAAATAACGGTTGATGGCTTGAAAGATAGGTGATGCATAGACCTACTTGGGAAAAAAATGTCAGTGTTGCCACTTTACGGGAACATGGTTTTTTTTGAGGTTGAAGCATGCGCCCGTTAATTTTTTTGTTTTTTGATCGTGACCTGGATCGGTTGACAGGCTCCAGATGCCAAACCGCTTGTCGGAAAATAACGGTTGATGGCTTGAAAGATAGGTGATGCATAGACCTACTTGGGAAAAAAATGTCAGTGTTGCCACTTTACGGGAACATGGTTTTTTTTGAGGTTGAAGCATGCGCCCATTAATTTTTTTGTTTTTTGATCGTGACCTGGATCGGTTGACAGGCTCCAGATGCCAAACCGCTTGTCGGAAAATAACGGTTGATGGCTTGAAAGATAGGTGATGCATAGACCTACTTGGGAAAAAAATGTCAGTGTTGCCACTTTACGGGAACATGGTTTTTTTTGAGGTTGAAGCATGCGCCCGTTAATTTTTTTGTTTTTTGATCGTGACCTGGATCGGTTGACAGGCTCCAGATGCCAAACCGCTTGTCGGAAAATAACGGTTGATGGCTTGAAAGATAGGTGATGCATAGACCTACTTGGGAAAAAAATGTCAGTGTTGCCACTTTACGGGAACATGGTTTTTTTTGAGGTTGAAGCATGCGCCCGTTAATTTTTTTGTTTTTTGATCGTGACCTGGATCGGTTGACAGGCTCCAGATGCCAAACCGCTTGTCGGAAAATAACGGTTGATGGCTTGAAAGATAGGTGATGCATAGACCTACTTGGGAAAAAAATGTCAGTGTTGCCACTTTACGGGAACATGGTTTTTTTTGAGGTTGAAGCATGCGCCCGTTAATTTTTTTGTTTTTTGATCGTGACCTGGATCGGTTGACAGGCTCCAGATGCCAAACCGCTTGTCGGAAAATAACGGTTGATGGCTTGAAAGATAGGTGATGCATAGACCTACTTGGGAAAAAAATGTCAGTGTTGCCACTTTACGGGAACATGGTTTTTTTTGAGGTTGAAGCATGCGCCCGTTAATTTTTTTGTTTTTTGATCGTGACCTGGATCGGTTGACAGGCTCCAGATGCCAAACCGCTTGTCGGAAAATAACGGTTGATGGCTTGAAAGATAGGTGATGCATAGACCTACTTGGGAAAAAAATGTCAGTGTTGCCACTTTACGGGAACATGGTTTTTTTTGAGGTTGAAGCATGCGCCCATTAATTTTTTTGTTTTTTGATCGTGACCTGGATCGGTTGACAGGCTCCAGATGCCAAACCGCTTGTCGGAAAATAACGGTTGATGGCTTGAAAGATAGGTGATGCATAGACCTACTTGGGAAAAAAATGTCAGTGTTACCACTTTACGGGAACATGGTTTTTTTTGAGGTTGAAGCATGCGCCCGTTAATTTTTTTGTTTTTTGATCGTGACCTGGATCGGTTGACAGGCTCCAGATGCCAAACCGCTTGTCGGAAAATAACGGTTGATGGCTTGAAAGATAGGTGATGCATAGACCTACTTGGGAAAAAAATGTCAGTGTTGCCACTTTACGGGAACATGGTTTTTTTTGAGGTTGAAGCATGCGCCCGTTAATTTTTTTGTTTTTTGATCGTGACCTGGATCGGTTGACAGGCTCCAGATGCCAAACCGCTTGTCGGAAAATAACGGTTGATGGCTTGAAAGATAGGTGATGCATAGACCTACTTGGGAAAAAAATGTCAGTGTTGCCACTTTACGGGAACATGGTTTTTTTTGAGGTTGAAGCATGCGCCCGTTAATTTTTTTGTTTTTTGATCGTGACCTGGATCGGTTGACAGGCTCCAGATGCCAAACCGCTTGTCGGAAAATAACGGTTGATGGCTTGAAAGATAGGTGATGCATAGACCTACTTGGGAAAAAAATGTCAGTGTTGCCACTTTACGGGAACATGGTTTTTTTTGAGGTTGAAGCATGCGCCCGTTAATTTTTTTGTTTTTTGATCGTGACCTGGATCGGTTGACAGGCTCCAGATGCCAAACCGCTTGTCGGAAAATAACGGTTGATGGCTTGAAAGATAGGTGATGCATAGACCTACTTGGGAAAAAAATGTCAGTGTTGCCACTTTACGGGAACATGGTTTTTTTTGAGGTTGAAGCATGCGCCCGTTAATTTTTTTGTTTTTTGATCGTGACCTGGATCGGTTGACAGGCTCCAGATGCCAAACCGCTTGTCGGAAAATAACGGTTGATGGCTTGAAAGATAGATGATGCATAGACCTACTTGGGAAAAAAATGTCAGTGTTGCCACTTTACGGGAACATGGTTTTTTTTGAGGTTGAAGCATGCGCCCATTAATTTTTTTGTTTTTTGATCGTGACCTGGATCGGTTGACAGGCTCCAGATGCCAAACCGCTTGTCGGAAAATAACGGTTGATGGCTTGAAAGATAGGTGATGCATAGACCTACTTGGGAAAAAAATGTCAGTGTTGCCACTTTACGGGAACATGGTTTTTTTTGAGGTTGAAGCATGCGCCCGTTAATTTTTTTGTTTTTTGATCGTGACCTGGATCGGTTGACAGGCTCCAGATGCCAAACCGCTTGTCGGAAAATAACGGTTGATGGCTTGAAAGATAGGTGATGCATAGACCTACTTGGGAAAAAAATGTCAGTGTTGCCACTTTACGGGAACATGGTTTTTTTTGAGGTTGAAGCATGCGCCCGTTAATTTTTTTGTTTTTTGATCGTGACCTGGATCGGTTGACAGGCTCCAGATGCCAAACCGCTTGTCGGAAAATAACGGTTGATGGCTTGAAAGATAGGTGATGCATAGACCTACTTGGGAAAAAAATGTCAGTGTTGCCACTTTACGGGAACATGGTTTTTTTTGAGGTTGAAGCATGCGCCCGTTAATTTTTTTGTTTTTTGATCGTGACCTGGATCGGTTGACAGGCTCCAGATGCCAAACCGCTTGTCGGAAAATAACGGTTGATGGCTTGAAAGATAGGTGATGCATAGACCTACTTGGGAAAAAAATGTCAGTGTTGCCACTTTACGGGAACATGGTTTTTTTTGAGGTTGAAGCATGCGCCCGTTAATTTTTTTGTTTTTTGATCGTGACCTGGATCGGTTGACAGGCTCCAGATGCCAAACCGCTTGTCGGAAAATAACGGTTGATGGCTTGAAAGATAGGTGATGCATAGACCTACTTGGGAAAAAAATGTCAGTGTTGCCACTTTACGGGAACATGGTTTTTTTTGAGGTTGAAGCATGCGCCCGTTAATTTTTTTGTTTTTTGATCGTGACCTGGATCGGTTGACAGGCTCCAGATGCCAAACCGCTTGTCGGAAAATAACGGTTGATGGCTTGAAAGATAGGTGATGCATAGACCTACTTGGGAAAAAAATGTCAGTGTTGCCACTTTACGGGAACATGGTTTTTTTTGAGGTTGAAGCATGCGCCCATTAATTTTTTTGTTTTTTGATCGTGACCTGGATCGGTTGACAGGCTCCAGATGCCAAACCGCTTGTCGGAAAATAACGGTTGATGGCTTGAAAGATAGGTGATGCATAGACCTACTTGGGAAAAAAATGTCAGTGTTGCCACTTTACGGGAACATGGTTTTTTTTGAGGTTGAAGCATGCGCCCGTTAATTTTTTTGTTTTTTGATCGTGACCTGGATCGGTTGACAGGCTCCAGATGCCAAACCGCTTGTCGGAAAATAACGGTTGATGGCTTGAAAGATAGGTGATGCATAGACCTACTTGGGAAAAAAATGTCAGTGTTGCCACTTTACGGGAACATGGTTTTTTTTGAGGTTGAAGCATGCGCCCGTTAATTTTTTTGTTTTTTGATCGTGACCTGGATCGGTTGACAGGCTCCAGATGCCAAACCGCTTGTCGGAAAATAACGGTTGATGGCTTGAAAGATAGGTGATGCATAGACCTACTTGGGAAAAAAATGTCAGTGTTGCCACTTTACGGGAACATGGTTTTTTTTGAGGTTGAAGCATGCGCCCGTTAATTTTTTTGTTTTTTGATCGTGACCTGGATCGGTTGACAGGCTCCAGATGCCAAACCGCTTGTCGGAAAATAACGGTTGATGGCTTGAAAGATAGGTGATGCATAGACCTACTTGGGAAAAAAATGTCAGTGTTGCCACTTTACGGGAACATGGTTTTTTTTGAGGTTGAAGCATGCGCCCGTTAATTTTTTTGTTTTTTGATCGTGACCTGGATCGGTTGACAGGCTCCAGATGCCAAACCGCTTGTCGGAAAATAACGGTTGATGGCTTGAAAGATAGGTGATGCATAGACCTACTTGGGAAAAAAATGTCAGTGTTGCCACTTTACGGGAACATGGTTTTTTTTGAGGTTGAAGCATGCGCCCGTTAATTTTTTTGTTTTTTGATCGTGACCTGGATCGGTTGACAGGCTCCAGATGCCAAACCGCTTGTCGGAAAATAACGGTTGATGGCTTGAAAGATAGGTGATGCATAGACCTACTTGGGAAAAAAATGTCAGTGTTGCCACTTTACGGGAACATGGTTTTTTTTGAGGTTGAAGCATGCGCCCGTTAATTTTTTTGTTTTTTGATCGTGACCTGGATCGGTTGACAGGCTCCAGATGCCAAACCGCTTGTCGGAAAATAACGGTTGATGGCTTGAAAGATAGGTGATGCATAGACCTACTTGGGAAAAAAATGTCAGTGTTGCCACTTTACGGGAACATGGTTTTTTTTGAGGTTGAAGCATGCGCCCGTTAATTTTTTTGTTTTTTGATCGTGACCTGGATCGGTTGACAGGCTCCAGATGCCAAACCGCTTGTCGGAAAATAACGGTTGATGGCTTGAAAGATAGGTGATGCATAGACCTACTTGGGAAAAAAATGTCAGTGTTGCCACTTTACGGGAACATGGTTTTTTTTGAGGTTGAAGCATGCGCCCGTTAATTTTTTTGTTTTTTGATCGTGACCTGGATCGGTTGACAGGCTCCAGATGCCAAACCGCTTGTCGGAAAATAACGGTTGATGGCTTGAAAGATAGGTGATGCATAGACCTACTTGGGAAAAAAATGTCAGTGTTGCCACTTTACGGGAACATGGTTTTTTTTGAGGTTGAAGCATGCGCCCATTAATTTTTTTGTTTTTTGATCGTGACCTGGATCGGTTGACAGGCTCCAGATGCCAAACCGCTTGTCGGAAAATAACGGTTGATGGCTTGAAAGATAGGTGATGCATAGACCTACTTGGGAAAAAAATGTCAGTGTTGCCACTTTACGGGAACATGGTTTTTTTTGAGGTTGAAGCATGCGCCCGTTAATTTTTTTGTTTTTTGATCGTGACCTGGATCGGTTGACAGGCTCCAGATGCCAAACCGCTTGTCGGAAAATAACGGTTGATGGCTTGAAAGATAGGTGATGCATAGACCTACTTGGGAAAAAAATGTCAGTGTTGCCACTTTACGGGAACATGGTTTTTTTTGAGGTTGAAGCATGCGCCCGTTAATTTTTTTGTTTTTTGATCGTGACCTGGATCGGTTGACAGGCTCCAGATGCCAAACCGCTTGTCGGAAAATAACGGTTGATGGCTTGAAAGATAGGTGATGCATAGACCTACTTGGGAAAAAAATGTCAGTGTTGCCACTTTACGGGAACATGGTTTTTTTTGAGGTTGAAGCATGCGCCCGTTAATTTTTTTGTTTTTTGATCGTGACCTGGATCGGTTGACAGGCTCCAGATGCCAAACCGCTTGTCGGAAAATAACGGTTGATGGCTTGAAAGATAGGTGATGCATAGACCTACTTGGGAAAAAAATGTCAGTGTTGCCACTTTACGGGAACATGGTTTTTTTTGAGGTTGAAGCATGCGCCCGTTAATTTTTTTGTTTTTTGATCGTGACCTGGATCGGTTGACAGGCTCCAGATGCCAAACCGCTTGTCGGAAAATAACGGTTGATGGCTTGAAAGATAGGTGATGCATAGACCTACTTGGGAAAAAAATGTCAGTGTTGCCACTTTACGGGAACATGGTTTTTTTTGAGGTTGAAGCATGCGCCCGTTAATTTTTTTGTTTTTTGATCGTGACCTGGATCGGTTGACAGGCTCCAGATGCCAAACCGCTTGTCGGAAAATAACGGTTGATGGCTTGAAAGATAGGTGATGCATAGACCTACTTGGGAAAAAAATGTCAGTGTTGCCACTTTACGGGAACATGGTTTTTTTTGAGGTTGAAGCATGCGCCCATTAATTTTTTTGTTTTTTGATCGTGACCTGGATCGGTTGACAGGCTCCAGATGCCAAACCGCTTGTCGGAAAATAACGGTTGATGGCTTGAAAGATAGGTGATGCATAGACCTACTTGGGAAAAAAATGTCAGTGTTGCCACTTTACGGGAACATGGTTTTTTTTGAGGTTGAAGCATGCGCCCGTTAATTTTTTTGTTTTTTGATCGTGACCTGGATCGGTTGACAGGCTCCAGATGCCAAACCGCTTGTCGGAAAATAACGGTTGATGGCTTGAAAGATAGGTGATGCATAGACCTACTTGGGAAAAAAATGTCAGTGTTGCCACTTTACGGGAACATGGTTTTTTTTGAGGTTGAAGCATGCGCCCGTTAATTTTTTTGTTTTTTGATCGTGACCTGGATCGGTTGACAGGCTCCAGATGCCAAACCGCTTGTCGGAAAATAACGGTTGATGGCTTGAAAGATAGGTGATGCATAGACCTACTTGGGAAAAAAATGTCAGTGTTGCCACTTTACGGGAACATGGTTTTTTTTGAGGTTGAAGCATGCGCCCATTAATTTTTTTGTTTTTTGATCGTGACCTGGATCGGTTGACAGGCTCCAGATGCCAAACCGCTTGTCGGAAAATAACGGTTGATGGCTTGAAAGATAGGTGATGCATAGACCTACTTGGGAAAAAAATGTCAGTGTTACCACTTTACGGGAACATGGTTTTTTTTGAGGTTGAAGCATGCGCCCGTTAATTTTTTTGTTTTTTGATCGTGACCTGGATCGGTTGACAGGCTCCAGATGCCAAACCGCTTGTCGGAAAATAACGGTTGATGGCTTGAAAGATAGGTGATGCATAGACCTACTTGGGAAAAAAATGTCAGTGTTGCCACTTTACGGGAACATGGTTTTTTTTGAGGTTGAAGCATGCGCCCGTTAATTTTTTTGTTTTTTGATCGTGACCTGGATCGGTTGACAGGCTCCAGATGCCAAACCGCTTGTCGGAAAATAACGGTTGATGGCTTGAAAGATAGGTGATGCATAGACCTACTTGGGAAAAAAATGTCAGTGTTGCCACTTTACGGGAACATGGTTTTTTTTGAGGTTGAAGCATGCGCCCGTTAATTTTTTTGTTTTTTGATCGTGACCTGGATCGGTTGACAGGCTCCAGATGCCAAACCGCTTGTCGGAAAATAACGGTTGATGGCTTGAAAGATAGGTGATGCATAGACCTACTTGGGAAAAAAATGTCAGTGTTGCCACTTTACGGGAACATGGTTTTTTTTGAGGTTGAAGCATGCGCCCGTTAATTTTTTTGTTTTTTGATCGTGACCTGGATCGGTTGACAGGCTCCAGATGCCAAACCGCTTGTCGGAAAATAACGGTTGATGGCTTGAAAGATAGGTGATGCATAGACCTACTTGGGAAAAAAATGTCAGTGTTGCCACTTTACGGGAACATGGTTTTTTTTGAGGTTGAAGCATGCGCCCGTTAATTTTTTTGTTTTTTGATCGTGACCTGGATCGGTTGACAGGCTCCAGATGCCAAACCGCTTGTCGGAAAATAACGGTTGATGGCTTGAAAGATAGATGATGCATAGACCTACTTGGGAAAAAAATGTCAGTGTTGCCACTTTACGGGAACATGGTTTTTTTTGAGGTTGAAGCATGCGCCCATTAATTTTTTTGTTTTTTGATCGTGACCTGGATCGGTTGACAGGCTCCAGATGCCAAACCGCTTGTCGGAAAATAACGGTTGATGGCTTGAAAGATAGGTGATGCATAGACCTACTTGGGAAAAAAATGTCAGTGTTGCCACTTTACGGGAACATGGTTTTTTTTGAGGTTGAAGCATGCGCCCGTTAATTTTTTTGTTTTTTGATCGTGACCTGGATCGGTTGACAGGCTCCAGATGCCAAACCGCTTGTCGGAAAATAACGGTTGATGGCTTGAAAGATAGGTGATGCATAGACCTACTTGGGAAAAAAATGTCAGTGTTGCCACTTTACGGGAACATGGTTTTTTTTGAGGTTGAAGCATGCGCCCGTTAATTTTTTTGTTTTTTGATCGTGACCTGGATCGGTTGACAGGCTCCAGATGCCAAACCGCTTGTCGGAAAATAACGGTTGATGGCTTGAAAGATAGGTGATGCATAGACCTACTTGGGAAAAAAATGTCAGTGTTGCCACTTTACGGGAACATGGTTTTTTTTGAGGTTGAAGCATGCGCCCGTTAATTTTTTTGTTTTTTGATCGTGACCTGGATCGGTTGACAGGCTCCAGATGCCAAACCGCTTGTCGGAAAATAACGGTTGATGGCTTGAAAGATAGGTGATGCATAGACCTACTTGGGAAAAAAATGTCAGTGTTGCCACTTTACGGGAACATGGTTTTTTTTGAGGTTGAAGCATGCGCCCGTTAATTTTTTTGTTTTTTGATCGTGACCTGGATCGGTTGACAGGCTCCAGATGCCAAACCGCTTGTCGGAAAATAACGGTTGATGGCTTGAAAGATAGGTGATGCATAGACCTACTTGGGAAAAAAATGTCAGTGTTGCCACTTTACGGGAACATGGTTTTTTTTGAGGTTGAAGCATGCGCCCGTTAATTTTTTTGTTTTTTGATCGTGACCTGGATCGGTTGACAGGCTCCAGATGCCAAACCGCTTGTCGGAAAATAACGGTTGATGGCTTGAAAGATAGGTGATGCATAGACCTACTTGGGAAAAAAATGTCAGTGTTGCCACTTTACGGGAACATGGTTTTTTTTGAGGTTGAAGCATGCGCCCATTAATTTTTTTGTTTTTTGATCGTGACCTGGATCGGTTGACAGGCTCCAGATGCCAAACCGCTTGTCGGAAAATAACGGTTGATGGCTTGAAAGATAGGTGATGCATAGACCTACTTGGGAAAAAAATGTCAGTGTTGCCACTTTACGGGAACATGGTTTTTTTTGAGGTTGAAGCATGCGCCCGTTAATTTTTTTGTTTTTTGATCGTGACCTGGATCGGTTGACAGGCTCCAGATGCCAAACCGCTTGTCGGAAAATAACGGTTGATGGCTTGAAAGATAGGTGATGCATAGACCTACTTGGGAAAAAAATGTCAGTGTTGCCACTTTACGGGAACATGGTTTTTTTTGAGGTTGAAGCATGCGCCCGTTAATTTTTTTGTTTTTTGATCGTGACCTGGATCGGTTGACAGGCTCCAGATGCCAAACCGCTTGTCGGAAAATAACGGTTGATGGCTTGAAAGATAGGTGATGCATAGACCTACTTGGGAAAAAAATGTCAGTGTTGCCACTTTACGGGAACATGGTTTTTTTTGAGGTTGAAGCATGCGCCCGTTAATTTTTTTGTTTTTTGATCGTGACCTGGATCGGTTGACAGGCTCCAGATGCCAAACCGCTTGTCGGAAAATAACGGTTGATGGCTTGAAAGATAGGTGATGCATAGACCTACTTGGGAAAAAAATGTCAGTGTTGCCACTTTACGGGAACATGGTTTTTTTTGAGGTTGAAGCATGCGCCCGTTAATTTTTTTGTTTTTTGATCGTGACCTGGATCGGTTGACAGGCTCCAGATGCCAAACCGCTTGTCGGAAAATAACGGTTGATGGCTTGAAAGATAGGTGATGCATAGACCTACTTGGGAAAAAAATGTCAGTGTTGCCACTTTACGGGAACATGGTTTTTTTTGAGGTTGAAGCATGCGCCCGTTAATTTTTTTGTTTTTTGATCGTGACCTGGATCGGTTGACAGGCTCCAGATGCCAAACCGCTTGTCGGAAAATAACGGTTGATGGCTTGAAAGATAGGTGATGCATAGACCTACTTGGGAAAAAAATGTCAGTGTTGCCACTTTACGGGAACATGGTTTTTTTTGAGGTTGAAGCATGCGCCCGTTAATTTTTTTGTTTTTTGATCGTGACCTGGATCGGTTGACAGGCTCCAGATGCCAAACCGCTTGTCGGAAAATAACGGTTGATGGCTTGAAAGATAGGTGATGCATAGACCTACTTGGGAAAAAAATGTCAGTGTTGCCACTTTACGGGAACATGGTTTTTTTTGAGGTTGAAGCATGCGCCCGTTAATTTTTTTGTTTTTTGATCGTGACCTGGATCGGTTGACAGGCTCCAGATGCCAAACCGCTTGTCGGAAAATAACGGTTGATGGCTTGAAAGATAGGTGATGCATAGACCTACTTGGGAAAAAAATGTCAGTGTTGCCACTTTACGGGAACATGGTTTTTTTTGAGGTTGAAGCATGCGCCCGTTAATTTTTTTGTTTTTTGATCGTGACCTGGATCGGTTGACAGGCTCCAGATGCCAAACCGCTTGTCGGAAAATAACGGTTGATGGCTTGAAAGATAGGTGATGCATAGACCTACTTGGGAAAAAAATGTCAGTGTTGCCACTTTACGGGAACATGGTTTTTTTTGAGGTTGAAGCATGCGCCCATTAATTTTTTTGTTTTTTGATCGTGACCTGGATCGGTTGACAGGCTCCAGATGCCAAACCGCTTGTCGGAAAATAACGGTTGATGGCTTGAAAGATAGGTGATGCATAGACCTACTTGGGAAAAAAATGTCAGTGTTACCACTTTACGGGAACATGGTTTTTTTTGAGGTTGAAGCATGCGCCCGTTAATTTTTTTGTTTTTTGATCGTGACCTGGATCGGTTGACAGGCTCCAGATGCCAAACCGCTTGTCGGAAAATAACGGTTGATGGCTTGAAAGATAGGTGATGCATAGACCTACTTGGGAAAAAAATGTCAGTGTTGCCACTTTACGGGAACATGGTTTTTTTTGAGGTTGAAGCATGCGCCCGTTAATTTTTTTGTTTTTTGATCGTGACCTGGATCGGTTGACAGGCTCCAGATGCCAAACCGCTTGTCGGAAAATAACGGTTGATGGCTTGAAAGATAGGTGATGCATAGACCTACTTGGGAAAAAAATGTCAGTGTTGCCACTTTACGGGAACATGGTTTTTTTTGAGGTTGAAGCATGCGCCCGTTAATTTTTTTGTTTTTTGATCGTGACCTGGATCGGTTGACAGGCTCCAGATGCCAAACCGCTTGTCGGAAAATAACGGTTGATGGCTTGAAAGATAGGTGATGCATAGACCTACTTGGGAAAAAAATGTCAGTGTTGCCACTTTACGGGAACATGGTTTTTTTTGAGGTTGAAGCATGCGCCCGTTAATTTTTTTGTTTTTTGATCGTGACCTGGATCGGTTGACAGGCTCCAGATGCCAAACCGCTTGTCGGAAAATAACGGTTGATGGCTTGAAAGATAGGTGATGCATAGACCTACTTGGGAAAAAAATGTCAGTGTTGCCACTTTACGGGAACATGGTTTTTTTTGAGGTTGAAGCATGCGCCCGTTAATTTTTTTGTTTTTTGATCGTGACCTGGATCGGTTGACAGGCTCCAGATGCCAAACCGCTTGTCGGAAAATAACGGTTGATGGCTTGAAAGATAGGTGATGCATAGACCTACTTGGGAAAAAAATGTCAGTGTTGCCACTTTACGGGAACATGGTTTTTTTTGAGGTTGAAGCATGCGCCCATTAATTTTTTTGTTTTTTGATCGTGACCTGGATCGGTTGACAGGCTCCAGATGCCAAACCGCTTGTCGGAAAATAACGGTTGATGGCTTGAAAGATAGGTGATGCATAGACCTACTTGGGAAAAAAATGTCAGTGTTGCCACTTTACGGGAACATGGTTTTTTTTGAGGTTGAAGCATGCGCCCGTTAATTTTTTTGTTTTTTGATCGTGACCTGGATCGGTTGACAGGCTCCAGATGCCAAACCGCTTGTCGGAAAATAACGGTTGATGGCTTGAAAGATAGGTGATGCATAGACCTACTTGGGAAAAAAATGTCAGTGTTGCCACTTTACGGGAACATGGTTTTTTTTGAGGTTGAAGCATGCGCCCGTTAATTTTTTTGTTTTTTGATCGTGACCTGGATCGGTTGACAGGCTCCAGATGCCAAACCGCTTGTCGGAAAATAACGGTTGATGGCTTGAAAGATAGGTGATGCATAGACCTACTTGGGAAAAAAATGTCAGTGTTGCCACTTTACGGGAACATGGTTTTTTTTGAGGTTGAAGCATGCGCCCATTAATTTTTTTGTTTTTTGATCGTGACCTGGATCGGTTGACAGGCTCCAGATGCCAAACCGCTTGTCGGAAAATAACGGTTGATGGCTTGAAAGATAGGTGATGCATAGACCTACTTGGGAAAAAAATGTCAGTGTTACCACTTTACGGGAACATGGTTTTTTTTGAGGTTGAAGCATGCGCCCGTTAATTTTTTTGTTTTTTGATCGTGACCTGGATCGGTTGACAGGCTCCAGATGCCAAACCGCTTGTCGGAAAATAACGGTTGATGGCTTGAAAGATAGGTGATGCATAGACCTACTTGGGAAAAAAATGTCAGTGTTGCCACTTTACGGGAACATGGTTTTTTTTGAGGTTGAAGCATGCGCCCGTTAATTTTTTTGTTTTTTGATCGTGACCTGGATCGGTTGACAGGCTCCAGATGCCAAACCGCTTGTCGGAAAATAACGGTTGATGGCTTGAAAGATAGGTGATGCATAGACCTACTTGGGAAAAAAATGTCAGTGTTGCCACTTTACGGGAACATGGTTTTTTTTGAGGTTGAAGCATGCGCCCGTTAATTTTTTTGTTTTTTGATCGTGACCTGGATCGGTTGACAGGCTCCAGATGCCAAACCGCTTGTCGGAAAATAACGGTTGATGGCTTGAAAGATAGGTGATGCATAGACCTACTTGGGAAAAAAATGTCAGTGTTGCCACTTTACGGGAACATGGTTTTTTTTGAGGTTGAAGCATGCGCCCGTTAATTTTTTTGTTTTTTGATCGTGACCTGGATCGGTTGACAGGCTCCAGATGCCAAACCGCTTGTCGGAAAATAACGGTTGATGGCTTGAAAGATAGGTGATGCATAGACCTACTTGGGAAAAAAATGTCAGTGTTGCCACTTTACGGGAACATGGTTTTTTTTGAGGTTGAAGCATGCGCCCATTAATTTTTTTGTTTTTTGATCGTGACCTGGATCGGTTGACAGGCTCCAGATGCCAAACCGCTTGTCGGAAAATAACGGTTGATGGCTTGAAAGATAGGTGATGCATAGACCTACTTGGGAAAAAAATGTCAGTGTTACCACTTTACGGGAACATGGTTTTTTTTGAGGTTGAAGCATGCGCCCGTTAATTTTTTTGTTTTTTGATCGTGACCTGGATCGGTTGACAGGCTCCAGATGCCAAACCGCTTGTCGGAAAATAACGGTTGATGGCTTGAAAGATAGGTGATGCATAGACCTACTTGGGAAAAAAATGTCAGTGTTGCCACTTTACGGGAACATGGTTTTTTTTGAGGTTGAAGCATGCGCCCGTTAATTTTTTTGTTTTTTGATCGTGACCTGGATCGGTTGACAGGCTCCAGATGCCAAACCGCTTGTCGGAAAATAACGGTTGATGGCTTGAAAGATAGGTGATGCATAGACCTACTTGGGAAAAAAATGTCAGTGTTGCCACTTTACGGGAACATGGTTTTTTTTGAGGTTGAAGCATGCGCCCGTTAATTTTTGATGTGTAAACATCTTAGCGCTCGGTATGGGTAAAATTGAAAATCGGTTGTCACGGATATGGGCTCACGGTTCCGTTTGGAACCATTTTGTTTGTTGTAGGTAAGTAGAACTCTGTAAACTCGAATAGGTAAGGTAGTTTTCATGTTATACCTAATGGTTTTGGTATTTGCTAAGTGGAGTGAATTCCTTACACCCCGACTCCACAGTAGATAATTTCTCTCAGAATGTTCGTCTTGACATTAAATATCTAATGGAGTCACTCCGTTTCATATCTTGATTGGATGTCAAGATGCAATCATATCTTGACAGAGATATTTGACATACATTTTGCCAGGTGAAGATTTTGTTGCTTTTTTTTATTTCATTATTTTGTATCCATATGCTGCTTTTGATGTTAATCTCTGCAATCGCGGGTGGCAATTTTGGTTTGTGATATTAAGTGTTATTTGCAATTTCTTGATTTGAAATGTCATAACATGATTTGCCAAGTGGCGCATTCTTTTATGTTTCTCTAGTTGGCTGTGGTTAATGTGTCAAAAAGAAGTGTTGTAATGTCATATTTAAAAAAGTTACTTTGAGTTACTTTTCATTTAGGAACGACAAAAGCTAAAAATATGGCTGATCTGTCAAACAAATTGGGTAAAAAAAAGTCAAAATAGTTTTGGAATTAAAAATCAAGAAGAAATTTTGATTTCATTATCGAAAAGAATTTTTATCAGCACTTCGAAAATGCATACATTTTTCAAATTAAATTTCATTTAACTTCATTCTAGCACAAAATTGAATATTTAAGCAAACATATTTCCAATTTTTTTTATCATTCATTACTTGCACAAATTTCGTTACTACAAATCGATCAAATCAGATTAAAAAATGTCGCAAAACCCGGAAAAGATTTTCCAAACTCACTATCGACGGTAAAATCAATAAAAATAAAAATATATAGCTTTATATTTTCCCCCAGATCTGATCTGGATTGTATATGCATACATGTATTACAAAAACAACACAAAATACGACCTTGCTTTTGGATTTCGATTTGCAAATTAATTCTGACCATACACCCTTTATACTTTCTTGTAAAAATAAGTTTTTTCTCTCACAGGTAGATGGCTTTTTGTGTTGAAGATAGGGAGAAAATAGAGAATAGAGTAGAGAGAAAATACAGAAACAAAAGGATAAACGGGGATCGGATAGGTATATAATATAACACTCTTGTCGCACTGGGATCCAGTTTGTTTTATTATGATAATCTAATCGGGATCAGATCTGAGGGATAATAAAATTAAACTATTACATATTACAAAAATGAGATCAATTCCAAATCGAACGATCGAAAAGCAAACAAAAGATAACTCAAAATGAAAACATCGTGATTTCAGCTGCTTTTGACGGATTAACCATTTCAACTCAGTATCAAAGAGATGAGTTGGAAAAATGTACTCAAAGTTACTTTTTGACACTTTAACTTTGAATCCAGGAACAACTTTGTGACGTCATAAAGTTAATTGATGTAGCTTAATTTGTGATTGTTTATTTACGGAGGAGTTTTCTCGGATGGAGTTTTTTAATGGGTAAATTCATTATAATTTGTGTCGTGCAACCATTTTGTTTAAGCGCTTGTATTACAGATTCCTAATTTTTGCCATTAGTGGTAATGACCCGATCTCTTACCTTCAGGTGAAAACGAATGTTTACACATCTTCCACGCGAGTCCCGGTACTCACACATTTTTTTTGTTTTTTGATCGTGACCTGGATCGGTTGACAGGCTCCAGATGCCAAACCGCTTGTCGGAAAATAACGGTTGATGGCTTGAAAGATAGGTGATGCATAGACCTACTTGGGAAAAAAATGTCAGTGTTGCCACTTTACGGGAACATGGTTTTTTTTGAGGTTGAAGCATGCGCCCATTAATTTTTTTGTTTTTTGATCGTGACCTGGATCGGTTGACAGGCTCCAGATGCCAAACCGCTTGTCGGAAAATAACGGTTGATGGCTTGAAAGATAGGTGATGCATAGACCTACTTGGGAAAAAAATGTCAGTGTTACCACTTTACGGGAACATGGTTTTTTTTGAGGTTGAAGCATGCGCCCGTTAATTTTTTTGTTTTTTGATCGTGACCTGGATCGGTTGACAGGCTCCAGATGCCAAACCGCTTGTCGGAAAATAACGGTTGATGGCTTGAAAGATAGGTGATGCATAGACCTACTTGGGAAAAAAATGTCAGTGTTGCCACTTTACGGGAACATGGTTTTTTTTGAGGTTGAAGCATGCGCCCGTTAATTTTTTTGTTTTTTGATCGTGACCTGGATCGGTTGACAGGCTCCAGATGCCAAACCGCTTGTCGGAAAATAACGGTTGATGGCTTGAAAGATAGGTGATGCATAGACCTACTTGGGAAAAAAATGTCAGTGTTGCCACTTTACGGGAACATGGTTTTTTTTGAGGTTGAAGCATGCGCCCATTAATTTTTTTGTTTTTTGATCGTGACCTGGATCGGTTGACAGGCTCCAGATGCCAAACCGCTTGTCGGAAAATAACGGTTGATGGCTTGAAAGATAGGTGATGCATAGACCTACTTGGGAAAAAAATGTCAGTGTTGCCACTTTACGGGAACATGGTTTTTTTTGAGGTTGAAGCATGCGCCCGTTAATTTTTTTGTTTTTTGATCGTGACCTGGATCGGTTGACAGGCTCCAGATGCCAAACCGCTTGTCGGAAAATAACGGTTGATGGCTTGAAAGATAGGTGATGCATAGACCTACTTGGGAAAAAAATGTCAGTGTTGCCACTTTACGGGAACATGGTTTTTTTTGAGGTTGAAGCATGCGCCCGTTAATTTTTTTGTTTTTTGATCGTGACCTGGATCGGTTGACAGGCTCCAGATGCCAAACCGCTTGTCGGAAAATAACGGTTGATGGCTTGAAAGATAGGTGATGCATAGACCTACTTGGGAAAAAAATGTCAGTGTTGCCACTTTACGGGAACATGGTTTTTTTTGAGGTTGAAGCATGCGCCCATTAATTTTTTTGTTTTTTGATCGTGACCTGGATCGGTTGACAGGCTCCAGATGCCAAACCGCTTGTCGGAAAATAACGGTTGATGGCTTGAAAGATAGGTGATGCATAGACCTACTTGGGAAAAAAATGTCAGTGTTACCACTTTACGGGAACATGGTTTTTTTTGAGGTTGAAGCATGCGCCCGTTAATTTTTTTGTTTTTTGATCGTGACCTGGATCGGTTGACAGGCTCCAGATGCCAAACCGCTTGTCGGAAAATAACGGTTGATGGCTTGAAAGATAGGTGATGCATAGACCTACTTGGGAAAAAAATGTCAGTGTTGCCACTTTACGGGAACATGGTTTTTTTTGAGGTTGAAGCATGCGCCCGTTAATTTTTTTGTTTTTTGATCGTGACCTGGATCGGTTGACAGGCTCCAGATGCCAAACCGCTTGTCGGAAAATAACGGTTGATGGCTTGAAAGATAGGTGATGCATAGACCTACTTGGGAAAAAAATGTCAGTGTTGCCACTTTACGGGAACATGGTTTTTTTTGAGGTTGAAGCATGCGCCCGTTAATTTTTTTGTTTTTTGATCGTGACCTGGATCGGTTGACAGGCTCCAGATGCCAAACCGCTTGTCGGAAAATAACGGTTGATGGCTTGAAAGATAGGTGATGCATAGACCTACTTGGGAAAAAAATGTCAGTGTTGCCACTTTACGGGAACATGGTTTTTTTTGAGGTTGAAGCATGCGCCCGTTAATTTTTTTGTTTTTTGATCGTGACCTGGATCGGTTGACAGGCTCCAGATGCCAAACCGCTTGTCGGAAAATAACGGTTGATGGCTTGAAAGATAGGTGATGCATAGACCTACTTGGGAAAAAAATGTCAGTGTTGCCACTTTACGGGAACATGGTTTTTTTTGAGGTTGAAGCATGCGCCCATTAATTTTTTTGTTTTTTGATCGTGACCTGGATCGGTTGACAGGCTCCAGATGCCAAACCGCTTGTCGGAAAATAACGGTTGATGGCTTGAAAGATAGGTGATGCATAGACCTACTTGGGAAAAAAATGTCAGTGTTACCACTTTACGGGAACATGGTTTTTTTTGAGGTTGAAGCATGCGCCCGTTAATTTTTTTGTTTTTTGATCGTGACCTGGATCGGTTGACAGGCTCCAGATGCCAAACCGCTTGTCGGAAAATAACGGTTGATGGCTTGAAAGATAGGTGATGCATAGACCTACTTGGGAAAAAAATGTCAGTGTTGCCACTTTACGGGAACATGGTTTTTTTTGAGGTTGAAGCATGCGCCCGTTAATTTTTTTGTTTTTTGATCGTGACCTGGATCGGTTGACAGGCTCCAGATGCCAAACCGCTTGTCGGAAAATAACGGTTGATGGCTTGAAAGATAGGTGATGCATAGACCTACTTGGGAAAAAAATGTCAGTGTTGCCACTTTACGGGAACATGGTTTTTTTTGAGGTTGAAGCATGCGCCCGTTAATTTTTGATGTGTAAACATCTTAGCGCTCGGTATGGGTAAAATTGAAAATCGGTTGTCACGGATATGGGCTCACGGTTCCGTTTGGAACCATTTTGTTTGTTGTAGGTAAGTAGAACTCTGTAAACTCGAATAGGTAAGGTAGTTTTCATGTTATACCTAATGGTTTTGGTATTTGCTAAGTGGAGTGAATTCCTTACACCCCGACTCCACAGTAGATAATTTCTCTCAGAATGTTCGTCTTGACATTAAATATCTAATGGAGTCACTCCGTTTCATATCTTGATTGGATGTCAAGATGCAATCATATCTTGACAGAGATATTTGACATACATTTTGCCAGGTGAAGATTTTGTTGCTTTTTTTTATTTCATTATTTTGTATCCATATGCTGCTTTTGATGTTAATCTCTGCAATCGCGGGTGGCAATTTTGGTTTGTGATATTAAGTGTTATTTGCAATTTCTTGATTTGAAATGTCATAACATGATTTGCCAAGTGGCGCATTCTTTTATGTTTCTCTAGTTGGCTGTGGTTAATGTGTCAAAAAGAAGTGTTGTAATGTCATATTTAAAAAAGTTACTTTGAGTTACTTTTCATTTAGGAACGACAAAAGCTAAAAATATGGCTGATCTGTCAAACAAATTGGGTAAAAAAAAGTCAAAATAGTTTTGGAATTAAAAATCAAGAAGAAATTTTGATTTCATTATCGAAAAGAATTTTTATCAGCACTTCGAAAATGCATACATTTTTCAAATTAAATTTCATTTAACTTCATTCTAGCACAAAATTGAATATTTAAGCAAACA
Source organism: Dasysyrphus tricinctus (assembly GCA_963921185.1). Lineage (NCBI taxonomy): Eukaryota > Metazoa > Arthropoda > Insecta > Diptera > Syrphidae > Dasysyrphus > Dasysyrphus tricinctus. The sequence continues at coordinate 145,952 of CAWUEQ010000029.1, read as the reverse complement.
TATTTCCAATTTTTTTTATCATTCATTACTTGCACAAATTTCGTTACTACAAATCGATCAAATCAGATTAAAAAATGTCGCAAAACCCGGAAAAGATTTTCCAAACTCACTATCGACGGTAAAATCAATAAAAATAAAAATATATAGCTTTATATTTTCCCCCAGATCTGATCTGGATTGTATATGCATACATGTATTACAAAAACAACACAAAATACGACCTTGCTTTTGGATTTCGATTTGCAAATTAATTCTGACCATACACCCTTTATACTTTCTTGTAAAAATAAGTTTTTTCTCTCACAGGTAGATGGCTTTTTGTGTTGAAGATAGGGAGAAAATAGAGAATAGAGTAGAGAGAAAATACAGAAACAAAAGGATAAACGGGGATCGGATAGGTATATAATATAACACTCTTGTCGCACTGGGATCCAGTTTGTTTTATTATGATAATCTAATCGGGATCAGATCTGAGGGATAATAAAATTAAACTATTACATATTACAAAAATGAGATCAATTCCAAATCGAACGATCGAAAAGCAAACAAAAGATAACTCAAAATGAAAACATCGTGATTTCAGCTGCTTTTGACGGATTAACCATTTCAACTCAGTATCAAAGAGATGAGTTGGAAAAATGTACTCAAAGTTACTTTTTGACACTTTAACTTTGAATCCAGGAACAACTTTGTGACGTCATAAAGTTAATTGATGTAGCTTAATTTGTGATTGTTTATTTACGGAGGAGTTTTCTCGGATGGAGTTTTTTAATGGGTAAATTCATTATAATTTGTGTCGTGCAACCATTTTGTTTAAGCGCTTGTATTACAGATTCCTAATTTTTGCCATTAGTGGTAATGACCCGATCTCTTACCTTCAGGTGAAAACGAATGTTTACACATCTTCCACGCGAGTCCCGGTACTCACACATTTTTTTTGTTTTTTGATCGTGACCTGGATCGGTTGACAGGCTCCAGATGCCAAACCGCTTGTCGGAAAATAACGGTTGATGGCTTGAAAGATAGGTGATGCATAGACCTACTTGGGAAAAAAATGTCAGTGTTGCCACTTTACGGGAACATGGTTTTTTTTGAGGTTGAAGCATGCGCCCATTAATTTTTTTGTTTTTTGATCGTGACCTGGATCGGTTGACAGGCTCCAGATGCCAAACCGCTTGTCGGAAAATAACGGTTGATGGCTTGAAAGATAGGTGATGCATAGACCTACTTGGGAAAAAAATGTCAGTGTTACCACTTTACGGGAACATGGTTTTTTTTGAGGTTGAAGCATGCGCCCGTTAATTTTTTTGTTTTTTGATCGTGACCTGGATCGGTTGACAGGCTCCAGATGCCAAACCGCTTGTCGGAAAATAACGGTTGATGGCTTGAAAGATAGGTGATGCATAGACCTACTTGGGAAAAAAATGTCAGTGTTGCCACTTTACGGGAACATGGTTTTTTTTGAGGTTGAAGCATGCGCCCGTTAATTTTTTTGTTTTTTGATCGTGACCTGGATCGGTTGACAGGCTCCAGATGCCAAACCGCTTGTCGGAAAATAACGGTTGATGGCTTGAAAGATAGGTGATGCATAGACCTACTTGGGAAAAAAATGTCAGTGTTGCCACTTTACGGGAACATGGTTTTTTTTGAGGTTGAAGCATGCGCCCGTTAATTTTTTTGTTTTTTGATCGTGACCTGGATCGGTTGACAGGCTCCAGATGCCAAACCGCTTGTCGGAAAATAACGGTTGATGGCTTGAAAGATAGGTGATGCATAGACCTACTTGGGAAAAAAATGTCAGTGTTGCCACTTTACGGGAACATGGTTTTTTTTGAGGTTGAAGCATGCGCCCGTTAATTTTTTTGTTTTTTGATCGTGACCTGGATCGGTTGACAGGCTCCAGATGCCAAACCGCTTGTCGGAAAATAACGGTTGATGGCTTGAAAGATAGGTGATGCATAGACCTACTTGGGAAAAAAATGTCAGTGTTGCCACTTTACGGGAACATGGTTTTTTTTGAGGTTGAAGCATGCGCCCGTTAATTTTTTTGTTTTTTGATCGTGACCTGGATCGGTTGACAGGCTCCAGATGCCAAACCGCTTGTCGGAAAATAACGGTTGATGGCTTGAAAGATAGGTGATGCATAGACCTACTTGGGAAAAAAATGTCAGTGTTGCCACTTTACGGGAACATGGTTTTTTTTGAGGTTGAAGCATGCGCCCATTAATTTTTTTGTTTTTTGATCGTGACCTGGATCGGTTGACAGGCTCCAGATGCCAAACCGCTTGTCGGAAAATAACGGTTGATGGCTTGAAAGATAGGTGATGCATAGACCTACTTGGGAAAAAAATGTCAGTGTTGCCACTTTACGGGAACATGGTTTTTTTTGAGGTTGAAGCATGCGCCCGTTAATTTTTTTGTTTTTTGATCGTGACCTGGATCGGTTGACAGGCTCCAGATGCCAAACCGCTTGTCGGAAAATAACGGTTGATGGCTTGAAAGATAGGTGATGCATAGACCTACTTGGGAAAAAAATGTCAGTGTTGCCACTTTACGGGAACATGGTTTTTTTTGAGGTTGAAGCATGCGCCCGTTAATTTTTTTGTTTTTTGATCGTGACCTGGATCGGTTGACAGGCTCCAGATGCCAAACCGCTTGTCGGAAAATAACGGTTGATGGCTTGAAAGATAGGTGATGCATAGACCTACTTGGGAAAAAAATGTCAGTGTTGCCACTTTACGGGAACATGGTTTTTTTTGAGGTTGAAGCATGCGCCCGTTAATTTTTTTGTTTTTTGATCGTGACCTGGATCGGTTGACAGGCTCCAGATGCCAAACCGCTTGTCGGAAAATAACGGTTGATGGCTTGAAAGATAGGTGATGCATAGACCTACTTGGGAAAAAAATGTCAGTGTTGCCACTTTACGGGAACATGGTTTTTTTTGAGGTTGAAGCATGCGCCCGTTAATTTTTTTGTTTTTTGATCGTGACCTGGATCGGTTGACAGGCTCCAGATGCCAAACCGCTTGTCGGAAAATAACGGTTGATGGCTTGAAAGATAGGTGATGCATAGACCTACTTGGGAAAAAAATGTCAGTGTTGCCACTTTACGGGAACATGGTTTTTTTTGAGGTTGAAGCATGCGCCCGTTAATTTTTTTGTTTTTTGATCGTGACCTGGATCGGTTGACAGGCTCCAGATGCCAAACCGCTTGTCGGAAAATAACGGTTGATGGCTTGAAAGATAGGTGATGCATAGACCTACTTGGGAAAAAAATGTCAGTGTTGCCACTTTACGGGAACATGGTTTTTTTTGAGGTTGAAGCATGCGCCCATTAATTTTTTTGTTTTTTGATCGTGACCTGGATCGGTTGACAGGCTCCAGATGCCAAACCGCTTGTCGGAAAATAACGGTTGATGGCTTGAAAGATAGGTGATGCATAGACCTACTTGGGAAAAAAATGTCAGTGTTGCCACTTTACGGGAACATGGTTTTTTTTGAGGTTGAAGCATGCGCCCGTTAATTTTTTTGTTTTTTGATCGTGACCTGGATCGGTTGACAGGCTCCAGATGCCAAACCGCTTGTCGGAAAATAACGGTTGATGGCTTGAAAGATAGGTGATGCATAGACCTACTTGGGAAAAAAATGTCAGTGTTGCCACTTTACGGGAACATGGTTTTTTTTGAGGTTGAAGCATGCGCCCGTTAATTTTTTTGTTTTTTGATCGTGACCTGGATCGGTTGACAGGCTCCAGATGCCAAACCGCTTGTCGGAAAATAACGGTTGATGGCTTGAAAGATAGGTGATGCATAGACCTACTTGGGAAAAAAATGTCAGTGTTGCCACTTTACGGGAACATGGTTTTTTTTGAGGTTGAAGCATGCGCCCGTTAATTTTTTTGTTTTTTGATCGTGACCTGGATCGGTTGACAGGCTCCAGATGCCAAACCGCTTGTCGGAAAATAACGGTTGATGGCTTGAAAGATAGGTGATGCATAGACCTACTTGGGAAAAAAATGTCAGTGTTGCCACTTTACGGGAACATGGTTTTTTTTGAGGTTGAAGCATGCGCCCGTTAATTTTTTTGTTTTTTGATCGTGACCTGGATCGGTTGACAGGCTCCAGATGCCAAACCGCTTGTCGGAAAATAACGGTTGATGGCTTGAAAGATAGGTGATGCATAGACCTACTTGGGAAAAAAATGTCAGTGTTGCCACTTTACGGGAACATGGTTTTTTTTGAGGTTGAAGCATGCGCCCGTTAATTTTTTTGTTTTTTGATCGTGACCTGGATCGGTTGACAGGCTCCAGATGCCAAACCGCTTGTCGGAAAATAACGGTTGATGGCTTGAAAGATAGGTGATGCATAGACCTACTTGGGAAAAAAATGTCAGTGTTGCCACTTTACGGGAACATGGTTTTTTTTGAGGTTGAAGCATGCGCCCGTTAATTTTTTTGTTTTTTGATCGTGACCTGGATCGGTTGACAGGCTCCAGATGCCAAACCGCTTGTCGGAAAATAACGGTTGATGGCTTGAAAGATAGGTGATGCATAGACCTACTTGGGAAAAAAATGTCAGTGTTGCCACTTTACGGGAACATGGTTTTTTTTGAGGTTGAAGCATGCGCCCGTTAATTTTTTTGTTTTTTGATCGTGACCTGGATCGGTTGACAGGCTCCAGATGCCAAACCGCTTGTCGGAAAATAACGGTTGATGGCTTGAAAGATAGGTGATGCATAGACCTACTTGGGAAAAAAATGTCAGTGTTGCCACTTTACGGGAACATGGTTTTTTTTGAGGTTGAAGCATGCGCCCGTTAATTTTTTTGTTTTTTGATCGTGACCTGGATCGGTTGACAGGCTCCAGATGCCAAACCGCTTGTCGGAAAATAACGGTTGATGGCTTGAAAGATAGGTGATGCATAGACCTACTTGGGAAAAAAATGTCAGTGTTGCCACTTTACGGGAACATGGTTTTTTTTGAGGTTGAAGCATGCGCCCATTAATTTTTTTGTTTTTTGATCGTGACCTGGATCGGTTGACAGGCTCCAGATGCCAAACCGCTTGTCGGAAAATAACGGTTGATGGCTTGAAAGATAGGTGATGCATAGACCTACTTGGGAAAAAAATGTCAGTGTTACCACTTTACGGGAACATGGTTTTTTTTGAGGTTGAAGCATGCGCCCGTTAATTTTTTTGTTTTTTGATCGTGACCTGGATCGGTTGACAGGCTCCAGATGCCAAACCGCTTGTCGGAAAATAACGGTTGATGGCTTGAAAGATAGGTGATGCATAGACCTACTTGGGAAAAAAATGTCAGTGTTGCCACTTTACGGGAACATGGTTTTTTTTGAGGTTGAAGCATGCGCCCGTTAATTTTTTTGTTTTTTGATCGTGACCTGGATCGGTTGACAGGCTCCAGATGCCAAACCGCTTGTCGGAAAATAACGGTTGATGGCTTGAAAGATAGGTGATGCATAGACCTACTTGGGAAAAAAATGTCAGTGTTGCCACTTTACGGGAACATGGTTTTTTTTGAGGTTGAAGCATGCGCCCGTTAATTTTTTTGTTTTTTGATCGTGACCTGGATCGGTTGACAGGCTCCAGATGCCAAACCGCTTGTCGGAAAATAACGGTTGATGGCTTGAAAGATAGGTGATGCATAGACCTACTTGGGAAAAAAATGTCAGTGTTGCCACTTTACGGGAACATGGTTTTTTTTGAGGTTGAAGCATGCGCCCGTTAATTTTTTTGTTTTTTGATCGTGACCTGGATCGGTTGACAGGCTCCAGATGCCAAACCGCTTGTCGGAAAATAACGGTTGATGGCTTGAAAGATAGGTGATGCATAGACCTACTTGGGAAAAAAATGTCAGTGTTGCCACTTTACGGGAACATGGTTTTTTTTGAGGTTGAAGCATGCGCCCGTTAATTTTTTTGTTTTTTGATCGTGACCTGGATCGGTTGACAGGCTCCAGATGCCAAACCGCTTGTCGGAAAATAACGGTTGATGGCTTGAAAGATAGATGATGCATAGACCTACTTGGGAAAAAAATGTCAGTGTTGCCACTTTACGGGAACATGGTTTTTTTTGAGGTTGAAGCATGCGCCCATTAATTTTTTTGTTTTTTGATCGTGACCTGGATCGGTTGACAGGCTCCAGATGCCAAACCGCTTGTCGGAAAATAACGGTTGATGGCTTGAAAGATAGGTGATGCATAGACCTACTTGGGAAAAAAATGTCAGTGTTGCCACTTTACGGGAACATGGTTTTTTTTGAGGTTGAAGCATGCGCCCGTTAATTTTTTTGTTTTTTGATCGTGACCTGGATCGGTTGACAGGCTCCAGATGCCAAACCGCTTGTCGGAAAATAACGGTTGATGGCTTGAAAGATAGGTGATGCATAGACCTACTTGGGAAAAAAATGTCAGTGTTGCCACTTTACGGGAACATGGTTTTTTTTGAGGTTGAAGCATGCGCCCGTTAATTTTTTTGTTTTTTGATCGTGACCTGGATCGGTTGACAGGCTCCAGATGCCAAACCGCTTGTCGGAAAATAACGGTTGATGGCTTGAAAGATAGGTGATGCATAGACCTACTTGGGAAAAAAATGTCAGTGTTGCCACTTTACGGGAACATGGTTTTTTTTGAGGTTGAAGCATGCGCCCGTTAATTTTTTTGTTTTTTGATCGTGACCTGGATCGGTTGACAGGCTCCAGATGCCAAACCGCTTGTCGGAAAATAACGGTTGATGGCTTGAAAGATAGGTGATGCATAGACCTACTTGGGAAAAAAATGTCAGTGTTGCCACTTTACGGGAACATGGTTTTTTTTGAGGTTGAAGCATGCGCCCGTTAATTTTTTTGTTTTTTGATCGTGACCTGGATCGGTTGACAGGCTCCAGATGCCAAACCGCTTGTCGGAAAATAACGGTTGATGGCTTGAAAGATAGGTGATGCATAGACCTACTTGGGAAAAAAATGTCAGTGTTGCCACTTTACGGGAACATGGTTTTTTTTGAGGTTGAAGCATGCGCCCGTTAATTTTTTTGTTTTTTGATCGTGACCTGGATCGGTTGACAGGCTCCAGATGCCAAACCGCTTGTCGGAAAATAACGGTTGATGGCTTGAAAGATAGGTGATGCATAGACCTACTTGGGAAAAAAATGTCAGTGTTGCCACTTTACGGGAACATGGTTTTTTTTGAGGTTGAAGCATGCGCCCATTAATTTTTTTGTTTTTTGATCGTGACCTGGATCGGTTGACAGGCTCCAGATGCCAAACCGCTTGTCGGAAAATAACGGTTGATGGCTTGAAAGATAGGTGATGCATAGACCTACTTGGGAAAAAAATGTCAGTGTTGCCACTTTACGGGAACATGGTTTTTTTTGAGGTTGAAGCATGCGCCCGTTAATTTTTTTGTTTTTTGATCGTGACCTGGATCGGTTGACAGGCTCCAGATGCCAAACCGCTTGTCGGAAAATAACGGTTGATGGCTTGAAAGATAGGTGATGCATAGACCTACTTGGGAAAAAAATGTCAGTGTTGCCACTTTACGGGAACATGGTTTTTTTTGAGGTTGAAGCATGCGCCCGTTAATTTTTTTGTTTTTTGATCGTGACCTGGATCGGTTGACAGGCTCCAGATGCCAAACCGCTTGTCGGAAAATAACGGTTGATGGCTTGAAAGATAGGTGATGCATAGACCTACTTGGGAAAAAAATGTCAGTGTTGCCACTTTACGGGAACATGGTTTTTTTTGAGGTTGAAGCATGCGCCCGTTAATTTTTTTGTTTTTTGATCGTGACCTGGATCGGTTGACAGGCTCCAGATGCCAAACCGCTTGTCGGAAAATAACGGTTGATGGCTTGAAAGATAGGTGATGCATAGACCTACTTGGGAAAAAAATGTCAGTGTTGCCACTTTACGGGAACATGGTTTTTTTTGAGGTTGAAGCATGCGCCCGTTAATTTTTTTGTTTTTTGATCGTGACCTGGATCGGTTGACAGGCTCCAGATGCCAAACCGCTTGTCGGAAAATAACGGTTGATGGCTTGAAAGATAGGTGATGCATAGACCTACTTGGGAAAAAAATGTCAGTGTTGCCACTTTACGGGAACATGGTTTTTTTTGAGGTTGAAGCATGCGCCCGTTAATTTTTTTGTTTTTTGATCGTGACCTGGATCGGTTGACAGGCTCCAGATGCCAAACCGCTTGTCGGAAAATAACGGTTGATGGCTTGAAAGATAGGTGATGCATAGACCTACTTGGGAAAAAAATGTCAGTGTTGCCACTTTACGGGAACATGGTTTTTTTTGAGGTTGAAGCATGCGCCCATTAATTTTTTTGTTTTTTGATCGTGACCTGGATCGGTTGACAGGCTCCAGATGCCAAACCGCTTGTCGGAAAATAACGGTTGATGGCTTGAAAGATAGGTGATGCATAGACCTACTTGGGAAAAAAATGTCAGTGTTACCACTTTACGGGAACATGGTTTTTTTTGAGGTTGAAGCATGCGCCCGTTAATTTTTTTGTTTTTTGATCGTGACCTGGATCGGTTGACAGGCTCCAGATGCCAAACCGCTTGTCGGAAAATAACGGTTGATGGCTTGAAAGATAGGTGATGCATAGACCTACTTGGGAAAAAAATGTCAGTGTTGCCACTTTACGGGAACATGGTTTTTTTTGAGGTTGAAGCATGCGCCCGTTAATTTTTTTGTTTTTTGATCGTGACCTGGATCGGTTGACAGGCTCCAGATGCCAAACCGCTTGTCGGAAAATAACGGTTGATGGCTTGAAAGATAGGTGATGCATAGACCTACTTGGGAAAAAAATGTCAGTGTTGCCACTTTACGGGAACATGGTTTTTTTTGAGGTTGAAGCATGCGCCCGTTAATTTTTTTGTTTTTTGATCGTGACCTGGATCGGTTGACAGGCTCCAGATGCCAAACCGCTTGTCGGAAAATAACGGTTGATGGCTTGAAAGATAGGTGATGCATAGACCTACTTGGGAAAAAAATGTCAGTGTTGCCACTTTACGGGAACATGGTTTTTTTTGAGGTTGAAGCATGCGCCCGTTAATTTTTTTGTTTTTTGATCGTGACCTGGATCGGTTGACAGGCTCCAGATGCCAAACCGCTTGTCGGAAAATAACGGTTGATGGCTTGAAAGATAGGTGATGCATAGACCTACTTGGGAAAAAAATGTCAGTGTTGCCACTTTACGGGAACATGGTTTTTTTTGAGGTTGAAGCATGCGCCCGTTAATTTTTTTGTTTTTTGATCGTGACCTGGATCGGTTGACAGGCTCCAGATGCCAAACCGCTTGTCGGAAAATAACGGTTGATGGCTTGAAAGATAGATGATGCATAGACCTACTTGGGAAAAAAATGTCAGTGTTGCCACTTTACGGGAACATGGTTTTTTTTGAGGTTGAAGCATGCGCCCATTAATTTTTTTGTTTTTTGATCGTGACCTGGATCGGTTGACAGGCTCCAGATGCCAAACCGCTTGTCGGAAAATAACGGTTGATGGCTTGAAAGATAGGTGATGCATAGACCTACTTGGGAAAAAAATGTCAGTGTTGCCACTTTACGGGAACATGGTTTTTTTTGAGGTTGAAGCATGCGCCCGTTAATTTTTTTGTTTTTTGATCGTGACCTGGATCGGTTGACAGGCTCCAGATGCCAAACCGCTTGTCGGAAAATAACGGTTGATGGCTTGAAAGATAGGTGATGCATAGACCTACTTGGGAAAAAAATGTCAGTGTTGCCACTTTACGGGAACATGGTTTTTTTTGAGGTTGAAGCATGCGCCCGTTAATTTTTTTGTTTTTTGATCGTGACCTGGATCGGTTGACAGGCTCCAGATGCCAAACCGCTTGTCGGAAAATAACGGTTGATGGCTTGAAAGATAGGTGATGCATAGACCTACTTGGGAAAAAAATGTCAGTGTTGCCACTTTACGGGAACATGGTTTTTTTTGAGGTTGAAGCATGCGCCCGTTAATTTTTTTGTTTTTTGATCGTGACCTGGATCGGTTGACAGGCTCCAGATGCCAAACCGCTTGTCGGAAAATAACGGTTGATGGCTTGAAAGATAGGTGATGCATAGACCTACTTGGGAAAAAAATGTCAGTGTTGCCACTTTACGGGAACATGGTTTTTTTTGAGGTTGAAGCATGCGCCCGTTAATTTTTTTGTTTTTTGATCGTGACCTGGATCGGTTGACAGGCTCCAGATGCCAAACCGCTTGTCGGAAAATAACGGTTGATGGCTTGAAAGATAGGTGATGCATAGACCTACTTGGGAAAAAAATGTCAGTGTTGCCACTTTACGGGAACATGGTTTTTTTTGAGGTTGAAGCATGCGCCCGTTAATTTTTTTGTTTTTTGATCGTGACCTGGATCGGTTGACAGGCTCCAGATGCCAAACCGCTTGTCGGAAAATAACGGTTGATGGCTTGAAAGATAGGTGATGCATAGACCTACTTGGGAAAAAAATGTCAGTGTTGCCACTTTACGGGAACATGGTTTTTTTTGAGGTTGAAGCATGCGCCCATTAATTTTTTTGTTTTTTGATCGTGACCTGGATCGGTTGACAGGCTCCAGATGCCAAACCGCTTGTCGGAAAATAACGGTTGATGGCTTGAAAGATAGGTGATGCATAGACCTACTTGGGAAAAAAATGTCAGTGTTGCCACTTTACGGGAACATGGTTTTTTTTGAGGTTGAAGCATGCGCCCGTTAATTTTTTTGTTTTTTGATCGTGACCTGGATCGGTTGACAGGCTCCAGATGCCAAACCGCTTGTCGGAAAATAACGGTTGATGGCTTGAAAGATAGGTGATGCATAGACCTACTTGGGAAAAAAATGTCAGTGTTGCCACTTTACGGGAACATGGTTTTTTTTGAGGTTGAAGCATGCGCCCGTTAATTTTTTTGTTTTTTGATCGTGACCTGGATCGGTTGACAGGCTCCAGATGCCAAACCGCTTGTCGGAAAATAACGGTTGATGGCTTGAAAGATAGGTGATGCATAGACCTACTTGGGAAAAAAATGTCAGTGTTGCCACTTTACGGGAACATGGTTTTTTTTGAGGTTGAAGCATGCGCCCGTTAATTTTTTTGTTTTTTGATCGTGACCTGGATCGGTTGACAGGCTCCAGATGCCAAACCGCTTGTCGGAAAATAACGGTTGATGGCTTGAAAGATAGGTGATGCATAGACCTACTTGGGAAAAAAATGTCAGTGTTGCCACTTTACGGGAACATGGTTTTTTTTGAGGTTGAAGCATGCGCCCGTTAATTTTTTTGTTTTTTGATCGTGACCTGGATCGGTTGACAGGCTCCAGATGCCAAACCGCTTGTCGGAAAATAACGGTTGATGGCTTGAAAGATAGGTGATGCATAGACCTACTTGGGAAAAAAATGTCAGTGTTGCCACTTTACGGGAACATGGTTTTTTTTGAGGTTGAAGCATGCGCCCGTTAATTTTTTTGTTTTTTGATCGTGACCTGGATCGGTTGACAGGCTCCAGATGCCAAACCGCTTGTCGGAAAATAACGGTTGATGGCTTGAAAGATAGGTGATGCATAGACCTACTTGGGAAAAAAATGTCAGTGTTGCCACTTTACGGGAACATGGTTTTTTTTGAGGTTGAAGCATGCGCCCGTTAATTTTTTTGTTTTTTGATCGTGACCTGGATCGGTTGACAGGCTCCAGATGCCAAACCGCTTGTCGGAAAATAACGGTTGATGGCTTGAAAGATAGGTGATGCATAGACCTACTTGGGAAAAAAATGTCAGTGTTGCCACTTTACGGGAACATGGTTTTTTTTGAGGTTGAAGCATGCGCCCGTTAATTTTTTTGTTTTTTGATCGTGACCTGGATCGGTTGACAGGCTCCAGATGCCAAACCGCTTGTCGGAAAATAACGGTTGATGGCTTGAAAGATAGGTGATGCATAGACCTACTTGGGAAAAAAATGTCAGTGTTGCCACTTTACGGGAACATGGTTTTTTTTGAGGTTGAAGCATGCGCCCGTTAATTTTTTTGTTTTTTGATCGTGACCTGGATCGGTTGACAGGCTCCAGATGCCAAACCGCTTGTCGGAAAATAACGGTTGATGGCTTGAAAGATAGGTGATGCATAGACCTACTTGGGAAAAAAATGTCAGTGTTGCCACTTTACGGGAACATGGTTTTTTTTGAGGTTGAAGCATGCGCCCGTTAATTTTTTTGTTTTTTGATCGTGACCTGGATCGGTTGACAGGCTCCAGATGCCAAACCGCTTGTCGGAAAATAACGGTTGATGGCTTGAAAGATAGGTGATGCATAGACCTACTTGGGAAAAAAATGTCAGTGTTGCCACTTTACGGGAACATGGTTTTTTTTGAGGTTGAAGCATGCGCCCGTTAATTTTTTTGTTTTTTGATCGTGACCTGGATCGGTTGACAGGCTCCAGATGCCAAACCGCTTGTCGGAAAATAACGGTTGATGGCTTGAAAGATAGGTGATGCATAGACCTACTTGGGAAAAAAATGTCAGTGTTGCCACTTTACGGGAACATGGTTTTTTTTGAGGTTGAAGCATGCGCCCGTTAATTTTTTTGTTTTTTGATCGTGACCTGGATCGGTTGACAGGCTCCAGATGCCAAACCGCTTGTCGGAAAATAACGGTTGATGGCTTGAAAGATAGATGATGCATAGACCTACTTGGGAAAAAAATGTCAGTGTTGCCACTTTACGGGAACATGGTTTTTTTTGAGGTTGAAGCATGCGCCCATTAATTTTTTTGTTTTTTGATCGTGACCTGGATCGGTTGACAGGCTCCAGATGCCAAACCGCTTGTCGGAAAATAACGGTTGATGGCTTGAAAGATAGGTGATGCATAGACCTACTTGGGAAAAAAATGTCAGTGTTGCCACTTTACGGGAACATGGTTTTTTTTGAGGTTGAAGCATGCGCCCGTTAATTTTTTTGTTTTTTGATCGTGACCTGGATCGGTTGACAGGCTCCAGATGCCAAACCGCTTGTCGGAAAATAACGGTTGATGGCTTGAAAGATAGGTGATGCATAGACCTACTTGGGAAAAAAATGTCAGTGTTGCCACTTTACGGGAACATGGTTTTTTTTGAGGTTGAAGCATGCGCCCGTTAATTTTTTTGTTTTTTGATCGTGACCTGGATCGGTTGACAGGCTCCAGATGCCAAACCGCTTGTCGGAAAATAACGGTTGATGGCTTGAAAGATAGGTGATGCATAGACCTACTTGGGAAAAAAATGTCAGTGTTGCCACTTTACGGGAACATGGTTTTTTTTGAGGTTGAAGCATGCGCCCGTTAATTTTTTTGTTTTTTGATCGTGACCTGGATCGGTTGACAGGCTCCAGATGCCAAACCGCTTGTCGGAAAATAACGGTTGATGGCTTGAAAGATAGGTGATGCATAGACCTACTTGGGAAAAAAATGTCAGTGTTGCCACTTTACGGGAACATGGTTTTTTTTGAGGTTGAAGCATGCGCCCATTAATTTTTTTGTTTTTTGATCGTGACCTGGATCGGTTGACAGGCTCCAGATGCCAAACCGCTTGTCGGAAAATAACGGTTGATGGCTTGAAAGATAGGTGATGCATAGACCTACTTGGGAAAAAAATGTCAGTGTTACCACTTTACGGGAACATGGTTTTTTTTGAGGTTGAAGCATGCGCCCGTTAATTTTTTTGTTTTTTGATCGTGACCTGGATCGGTTGACAGGCTCCAGATGCCAAACCGCTTGTCGGAAAATAACGGTTGATGGCTTGAAAGATAGGTGATGCATAGACCTACTTGGGAAAAAAATGTCAGTGTTGCCACTTTACGGGAACATGGTTTTTTTTGAGGTTGAAGCATGCGCCCGTTAATTTTTTTGTTTTTTGATCGTGACCTGGATCGGTTGACAGGCTCCAGATGCCAAACCGCTTGTCGGAAAATAACGGTTGATGGCTTGAAAGATAGGTGATGCATAGACCTACTTGGGAAAAAAATGTCAGTGTTGCCACTTTACGGGAACATGGTTTTTTTTGAGGTTGAAGCATGCGCCCGTTAATTTTTTTGTTTTTTGATCGTGACCTGGATCGGTTGACAGGCTCCAGATGCCAAACCGCTTGTCGGAAAATAACGGTTGATGGCTTGAAAGATAGGTGATGCATAGACCTACTTGGGAAAAAAATGTCAGTGTTGCCACTTTACGGGAACATGGTTTTTTTTGAGGTTGAAGCATGCGCCCGTTAATTTTTTTGTTTTTTGATCGTGACCTGGATCGGTTGACAGGCTCCAGATGCCAAACCGCTTGTCGGAAAATAACGGTTGATGGCTTGAAAGATAGGTGATGCATAGACCTACTTGGGAAAAAAATGTCAGTGTTGCCACTTTACGGGAACATGGTTTTTTTTGAGGTTGAAGCATGCGCCCGTTAATTTTTTTGTTTTTTGATCGTGACCTGGATCGGTTGACAGGCTCCAGATGCCAAACCGCTTGTCGGAAAATAACGGTTGATGGCTTGAAAGATAGATGATGCATAGACCTACTTGGGAAAAAAATGTCAGTGTTGCCACTTTACGGGAACATGGTTTTTTTTGAGGTTGAAGCATGCGCCCATTAATTTTTTTGTTTTTTGATCGTGACCTGGATCGGTTGACAGGCTCCAGATGCCAAACCGCTTGTCGGAAAATAACGGTTGATGGCTTGAAAGATAGGTGATGCATAGACCTACTTGGGAAAAAAATGTCAGTGTTGCCACTTTACGGGAACATGGTTTTTTTTGAGGTTGAAGCATGCGCCCGTTAATTTTTTTGTTTTTTGATCGTGACCTGGATCGGTTGACAGGCTCCAGATGCCAAACCGCTTGTCGGAAAATAACGGTTGATGGCTTGAAAGATAGGTGATGCATAGACCTACTTGGGAAAAAAATGTCAGTGTTGCCACTTTACGGGAACATGGTTTTTTTTGAGGTTGAAGCATGCGCCCGTTAATTTTTTTGTTTTTTGATCGTGACCTGGATCGGTTGACAGGCTCCAGATGCCAAACCGCTTGTCGGAAAATAACGGTTGATGGCTTGAAAGATAGGTGATGCATAGACCTACTTGGGAAAAAAATGTCAGTGTTGCCACTTTACGGGAACATGGTTTTTTTTGAGGTTGAAGCATGCGCCCGTTAATTTTTTTGTTTTTTGATCGTGACCTGGATCGGTTGACAGGCTCCAGATGCCAAACCGCTTGTCGGAAAATAACGGTTGATGGCTTGAAAGATAGGTGATGCATAGACCTACTTGGGAAAAAAATGTCAGTGTTGCCACTTTACGGGAACATGGTTTTTTTTTGAGGTTGAAGCATGCGCCCGTTAATTTTTTTGTTTTTGATCGTGACCTGGATCGGTTGACAGGCTCCAGATGCCAAACCGCTTGTCGGAAAATAACGGTTGATGGCTTGAAAGATAGGTGATGCATAGACCTACTTGGGAAAAAAAATGTCAGTGTTGCCACTTTACGGGAACATGGTTTTTTTTTGAGGTTGAAGCATGCGCCCGTTAATTTTTTTGTTTTTTGATCGTGACCTGGATCGGTTGACAGGCTCCAGATGCCAAACCGCTTGTCGGAAAATAACGGTTGATGGCTTGAAAGATAGGTGATGCATAGACCTACTTGGGAAAAAAATGTCAGTGTTGCCACTTTACGGGAACATGGTTTTTTTTGAGGTTGAAGCATGCGCCCATTAATTTTTTTGTTTTTTGATCGTGACCTGGATCGGTTGACAGGCTCCAGATGCCAAACCGCTTGTCGGAAAATAACGGTTGATGGCTTGAAAGATAGGTGATGCATAGACCTACTTGGGAAAAAAATGTCAGTGTTGCCACTTTACGGGAACATGGTTTTTTTTGAGGTTGAAGCATGCGCCCGTTAATTTTTTTGTTTTTTGATCGTGACCTGGATCGGTTGACAGGCTCCAGATGCCAAACCGCTTGTCGGAAATAACGGTTGATGGCTTGAAAGATAGGTGATGCATAGACCTACTTGGGAAAAAAATGTCAGTGTTGCCACTTTACGGGAACATGGTTTTTTTTGAGGTTGAAGCATGCGCCCGTTAATTTTTTTGTTTTTTGATCGTGACCTGGATCGGTTGACAGGCTCCAGATGCCAAACCGCTTGTCGGAAAATAACGGTTGATGGCTTGAAAGATAGGTGATGCATAGACCTACTTGGGAAAAAAATGTCAGTGTTGCCACTTTACGGGAACATGGTTTTTTTTGAGGTTGAAGCATGCGCCCGTTAATTTTTTTGTTTTTTGATCGTGACCTGGATCGGTTGACAGGCTCCAGATGCCAAACCGCTTGTCGGAAAATAACGGTTGATGGCTTGAAAGATAGGTGATGCATAGACCTACTTGGGAAAAAAAATGTCAGTGTTGCCACTTTACGGGAACATGGTTTTTTTTGAGGTTGAAGCATGCGCCCGTTAATTTTTTTGTTTTTTGATCGTGACCTGGATCGGTTGACAGGCTCCAGATGCCAAACCGCTTGTCGGAAAATAACGGTTGATGGCTTGAAAGATAGGTGATGCATAGACCTACTTGGGAAAAAAATGTCAGTGTTGCCACTTTACGGGAACATGGTTTTTTTTGAGGTTGAAGCATGCGCCCGTTAATTTTTTTGTTTTTTGATCGTGACCTGGATCGGTTGACAGGCTCCAGATGCCAAACCGCTTGTCGGAAAATAACGGTTGATGGCTTGAAAGATAGGTGATGCATAGACCTACTTGGGAAAAAAATGTCAGTGTTGCCACTTTACGGGAACATGGTTTTTTTTGAGGTTGAAGCATGCGCCCATTAATTTTTTTGTTTTTTGATCGTGACCTGGATCGGTTGACAGGCTCCAGATGCCAAACCGCTTGTCGGAAAATAACGGTTGATGGCTTGAAAGATAGGTGATGCATAGACCTACTTGGGAAAAAAATGTCAGTGTTACCACTTTACGGGAACATGGTTTTTTTTGAGGTTGAAGCATGCGCCCGTTAATTTTTTTGTTTTTTGATCGTGACCTGGATCGGTTGACAGGCTCCAGATGCCAAACCGCTTGTCGGAAAATAACGGTTGATGGCTTGAAAGATAGGTGATGCATAGACCTACTTGGGAAAAAAATGTCAGTGTTGCCACTTTACGGGAACATGGTTTTTTTTTGAGGTTGAAGCATGCGCCCGTTAATTTTTTTGTTTTTTGATCGTGACCTGGATCGGTTGACAGGCTCCAGATGCCAAACCGCTTGTCGGAAAATAACGGTTGATGGCTTGAAAGATAGGTGATGCATAGACCTACTTGGGAAAAAAATGTCAGTGTTGCCACTTTACGGGAACATGGTTTTTTTTGAGGTTGAAGCATGCGCCCGTTAATTTTTTTGTTTTTTGATCGTGACCTGGATCGGTTGACAGGCTCCAGATGCCAAACCGCTTGTCGGAAAATAACGGTTGATGGCTTGAAAGATAGGTGATGCATAGACCTACTTGGGAAAAAAATGTCAGTGTTGCCACTTTACGGGAACATGGTTTTTTTTGAGGTTGAAGCATGCGCCCGTTAATTTTTTTGTTTTTTGATCGTGACCTGGATCGGTTGACAGGCTCCAGATGCCAAACCGCTTGTCGGAAAATAACGGTTGATGGCTTGAAAGATAGGTGATGCATAGACCTACTTGGGAAAAAAATGTCAGTGTTGCCACTTTACGGGAACATGGTTTTTTTTGAGGTTGAAGCATGCGCCCGTTAATTTTTTTGTTTTTTGATCGTGACCTGGATCGGTTGACAGGCTCCAGATGCCAAACCGCTTGTCGGAAAATAACGGTTGATGGCTTGAAAGATAGATGATGCATAGACCTACTTGGGAAAAAATGTCAGTGTTGCCACTTTACGGGAACATGGTTTTTTTTGAGGTTGAAGCATGCGCCCATTAATTTTTTTGTTTTTTGATCGTGACCTGGATCGGTTGACAGGCTCCAGATGCCAAACCGCTTGTCGGAAAATAACGGTTGATGGCTTGAAAGATAGGTGATGCATAGACCTACTTGGGAAAAAAATGTCAGTGTTGCCACTTTACGGGAACATGGTTTTTTTTGAGGTTGAAGCATGCGCCCGTTAATTTTTTTGTTTTTTGATCGTGACCTGGATCGGTTGACAGGCTCCAGATGCCAAACCGCTTGTCGGAAAATAACGGTTGATGGCTTGAAAGATAGGTGATGCATAGACCTACTTGGGAAAAAAATGTCAGTGTTGCCACTTTACGGGAACATGGTTTTTTTTGAGGTTGAAGCATGCGCCCGTTAATTTTTTTGTTTTTTGATCGTGACCTGGATCGGTTGACAGGCTCCAGATGCCAAACCGCTTGTCGGAAAATAACGGTTGATGGCTTGAAAGATAGGTGATGCATAGACCTACTTGGGAAAAAAATGTCAGTGTTGCCACTTTACGGGAACATGGTTTTTTTTGAGGTTGAAGCATGCGCCCGTTAATTTTTTTGTTTTTTTGATCGTGACCTGGATCGGTTGACAGGCTCCAGATGCCAAACCGCTTGTCGGAAAATAACGGTTGATGGCTTGAAAGATAGGTGATGCATAGACCTACTTGGGAAAAAAATGTCAGTGTTGCCACTTTACGGGAACATGGTTTTTTTTGAGGTTGAAGCATGCGCCCGTTAATTTTTTTGTTTTTTGATCGTGACCTGGATCGGTTGACAGGCTCCAGATGCCAAACCGCTTGTCGGAAAATAACGGTTGATGGCTTGAAAGATAGGTGATGCATAGACCTACTTGGGAAAAAAATGTCAGTGTTGCCACTTTACGGGAACATGGTTTTTTTTGAGGTTGAAGCATGCGCCCGTTAATTTTTTTGTTTTTTGATCGTGACCTGGATCGGTTGACAGGCTCCAGATGCCAAACCGCTTGTCGGAAAATAACGGTTGATGGCTTGAAAGATAGGTGATGCATAGACCTACTTGGGAAAAAAATGTCAGTGTTGCCACTTTACGGGAACATGGTTTTTTTTGAGGTTGAAGCATGCGCCCATTAATTTTTTTTGTTTTTTGATCGTGACCTGGATCGGTTGACAGGCTCCAGATGCCAAACCGCTTGTCGGAAAATAACGGTTGATGGCTTGAAAGATAGGTGATGCATAGACCTACTTGGGAAAAAAATGTCAGTGTTGCCACTTTACGGGAACATGGTTTTTTTTGAGGTTGAAGCATGCGCCCGTTAATTTTTTTGTTTTTTGATCGTGACCTGGATCGGTTGACAGGCTCCAGATGCCAAACCGCTTGCGGAAAATAACGGTTGATGGCTTGAAAGATAGGTGATGCATAGACCTACTTGGGAAAAAAATGTCAGTGTTGCCACTTTACGGGAACATGGTTTTTTTTGAGGTTGAAGCATGCGCCCGTTAATTTTTTTGTTTTTTGATCGTGACCTGGATCGGTTGACAGGCTCCAGATGCCAAACCGCTTGTCGGAAAATAACGGTTGATGGCTTGAAAGATAGGTGATGCATAGACCTACTTGGGAAAAAAATGTCAGTGTTGCCACTTTACGGGAACATGGTTTTTTTTGAGGTTGAAGCATGCGCCCGTTAATTTTTTTGTTTTTTGATCGTGACCTGGATCGGTTGACAGGCTCCAGATGCCAAACCGCTTGTCGGAAAATAACGGTTGATGGCTTGAAAGATAGGTGATGCATAGACCTACTTGGGAAAAAAATGTCAGTGTTGCCACTTTACGGGAACATGGTTTTTTTTGAGGTTGAAGCATGCGCCCGTTAATTTTTTTGTTTTTTGATCGTGACCTGGATCGGTTGACAGGCTCCAGATGCCAAACCGCTTGTCGGAAAATAACGGTTGATGGCTTGAAAGATAGGTGATGCATAGACCTACTTGGGAAAAAAATGTCAGTGTTGCCACTTTACGGGAACATGGTTTTTTTTGAGGTTGAAGCATGCGCCCGTTAATTTTTTTGTTTTTTGATCGTGACCTGGATCGGTTGACAGGCTCCAGATGCCAAACCGCTTGTCGGAAAATAACGGTTGATGGCTTGAAAGATAGGTGATGCATAGACCTACTTGGGAAAAAAATGTCAGTGTTGCCACTTTACGGGAACATGGTTTTTTTTGAGGTTGAAGCATGCGCCCGTTAATTTTTTTGTTTTTTGATCGTGACCTGGATCGGTTGACAGGCTCCAGATGCCAAACCGCTTGTCGGAAAATAACGGTTGATGGCTTGAAAGATAGGTGATGCATAGACCTACTTGGGAAAAAAATGTCAGTGTTGCCACTTTACGGGAACATGGTTTTTTTTGAGGTTGAAGCATGCGCCCGTTAATTTTTTTGTTTTTTGATCGTGACCTGGATCGGTTGACAGGCTCCAGATGCCAAACCGCTTGTCGGAAAATAACGGTTGATGGCTTGAAAGATAGGTGATGCATAGACCTACTTGGGAAAAAAATGTCAGTGTTGCCACTTTACGGGAACATGGTTTTTTTTGAGGTTGAAGCATGCGCCCGTTAATTTTTTTGTTTTTTGATCGTGACCTGGATCGGTTGACAGGCTCCAGATGCCAAACCGCTTGTCGGAAAATAACGGTTGATGGCTTGAAAGATAGGTGATGCATAGACCTACTTGGGAAAAAAATGTCAGTGTTGCCACTTTACGGGAACATGGTTTTTTTTGAGGTTGAAGCATGCGCCCGTTAATTTTTTTGTTTTTTGATCGTGACCTGGATCGGTTGACAGGCTCCAGATGCCAAACCGCTTGTCGGAAAATAACGGTTGATGGCTTGAAAGATAGGTGATGCATAGACCTACTTGGGAAAAAAATGTCAGTGTTGCCACTTTACGGGAACATGGTTTTTTTTGAGGTTGAAGCATGCGCCCGTTAATTTTTTTGTTTTTTGATCGTGACCTGGATCGGTTGACAGGCTCCAGATGCCAAACCGCTTGTCGGAAAATAACGGTTGATGGCTTGAAAGATAGGTGATGCATAGACCTACTTGGGAAAAAAATGTCAGTGTTGCCACTTTACGGGAACATGGTTTTTTTTGAGGTTGAAGCATGCGCCCGTTAATTTTTTTGTTTTTTGATCGTGACCTGGATCGGTTGACAGGCTCCAGATGCCAAACCGCTTGTCGGAAAATAACGGTTGATGGCTTGAAAGATAGATGATGCATAGACCTACTTGGGAAAAAAATGTCAGTGTTGCCACTTTACGGGAACATGGTTTTTTTTGAGGTTGAAGCATGCGCCCATTAATTTTTTTGTTTTTTGATCGTGACCTGGATCGGTTGACAGGCTCCAGATGCCAAACCGCTTGTCGGAAAATAACGGTTGATGGCTTGAAAGATAGGTGATGCATAGACCTACTTGGGAAAAAAATGTCAGTGTTGCCACTTTACGGGAACATGGTTTTTTTTGAGGTTGAAGCATGCGCCCGTTAATTTTTTTGTTTTTTGATCGTGACCTGGATCGGTTGACAGGCTCCAGATGCCAAACCGCTTGTCGGAAAATAACGGTTGATGGCTTGAAAGATAGGTGATGCATAGACCTACTTGGGAAAAAAATGTCAGTGTTGCCACTTTACGGGAACATGGTTTTTTTTGAGGTTGAAGCATGCGCCCGTTAATTTTTTTGTTTTTTGATCGTGACCTGGATCGGTTGACAGGCTCCAGATGCCAAACCGCTTGTCGGAAAATAACGGTTGATGGCTTGAAAGATAGGTGATGCATAGACCTACTTGGGAAAAAAATGTCAGTGTTGCCACTTTACGGGAACATGGTTTTTTTTGAGGTTGAAGCATGCGCCCGTTAATTTTTTTGTTTTTTGATCGTGACCTGGATCGGTTGACAGGCTCCAGATGCCAAACCGCTTGTCGGAAAATAACGGTTGATGGCTTGAAAGATAGGTGATGCATAGACCTACTTGGGAAAAAAATGTCAGTGTTGCCACTTTACGGGAACATGGTTTTTTTTGAGGTTGAAGCATGCGCCCGTTAATTTTTTTGTTTTTTGATCGTGACCTGGATCGGTTGACAGGCTCCAGATGCCAAACCGCTTGTCGGAAAATAACGGTTGATGGCTTGAAAGATAGGTGATGCATAGACCTACTTGGGAAAAAAATGTCAGTGTTGCCACTTTACGGGAACATGGTTTTTTTTGAGGTTGAAGCATGCGCCCGTTAATTTTTTTGTTTTTTGATCGTGACCTGGATCGGTTGACAGGCTCCAGATGCCAAACCGCTTGTCGGAAAATAACGGTTGATGGCTTGAAAGATAGGTGATGCATAGACCTACTTGGGAAAAAAATGTCAGTGTTGCCACTTTACGGGAACATGGTTTTTTTTGAGGTTGAAGCATGCGCCCATTAATTTTTTTGTTTTTTGATCGTGACCTGGATCGGTTGACAGGCTCCAGATGCCAAACCGCTTGTCGGAAAATAACGGTTGATGGCTTGAAAGATAGGTGATGCATAGACCTACTTGGGAAAAAAATGTCAGTGTTGCCACTTTACGGGAACATGGTTTTTTTTGAGGTTGAAGCATGCGCCCGTTAATTTTTTTGTTTTTTGATCGTGACCTGGATCGGTTGACAGGCTCCAGATGCCAAACCGCTTGTCGGAAAATAACGGTTGATGGCTTGAAAGATAGGTGATGCATAGACCTACTTGGGAAAAAAATGTCAGTGTTGCCACTTTACGGGAACATGGTTTTTTTTGAGGTTGAAGCATGCGCCCGTTAATTTTTTTGTTTTTTGATCGTGACCTGGATCGGTTGACAGGCTCCAGATGCCAAACCGCTTGTCGGAAAATAACGGTTGATGGCTTGAAAGATAGGTGATGCATAGACCTACTTGGGAAAAAAATGTCAGTGTTGCCACTTTACGGGAACATGGTTTTTTTTGAGGTTGAAGCATGCGCCCGTTAATTTTTTTGTTTTTTGATCGTGACCTGGATCGGTTGACAGGCTCCAGATGCCAAACCGCTTGTCGGAAAATAACGGTTGATGGCTTGAAAGATAGGTGATGCATAGACCTACTTGGGAAAAAAATGTCAGTGTTGCCACTTTACGGGAACATGGTTTTTTTTGAGGTTGAAGCATGCGCCCGTTAATTTTTTTGTTTTTTGATCGTGACCTGGATCGGTTGACAGGCTCCAGATGCCAAACCGCTTGTCGGAAAATAACGGTTGATGGCTTGAAAGATAGGTGATGCATAGACCTACTTGGGAAAAAAATGTCAGTGTTGCCACTTTACGGGAACATGGTTTTTTTTGAGGTTGAAGCATGCGCCCGTTAATTTTTTTGTTTTTTGATCGTGACCTGGATCGGTTGACAGGCTCCAGATGCCAAACCGCTTGTCGGAAAATAACGGTTGATGGCTTGAAAGATAGGTGATGCATAGACCTACTTGGGAAAAAAATGTCAGTGTTGCCACTTTACGGGAACATGGTTTTTTTTGAGGTTGAAGCATGCGCCCGTTAATTTTTTTGTTTTTTGATCGTGACCTGGATCGGTTGACAGGCTCCAGATGCCAAACCGCTTGTCGGAAAATAACGGTTGATGGCTTGAAAGATAGGTGATGCATAGACCTACTTGGGAAAAAAATGTCAGTGTTGCCACTTTACGGGAACATGGTTTTTTTTGAGGTTGAAGCATGCGCCCGTTAATTTTTTTGTTTTTTGATCGTGACCTGGATCGGTTGACAGGCTCCATATGCCAAACCGCTTGTCGGAAAATAACGGTTGATGGCTTGAAAGATAGGTGATGCATAGACCTACTTGGGAAAAAAATGTCAGTGTTGCCACTTTACGGGAACATGGTTTTTTTTGAGGTTGAAGCATGCGCCCGTTAATTTTTTTGTTTTTTGATCGTGACCTGGATCGGTTGACAGGCTCCAGATGCCAAACCGCTTGTCGGAAAATAACGGTTGATGGCTTGAAAGATAGGTGATGCATAGACCTACTTGGGAAAAAAATGTCAGTGTTGCCACTTTACGGGAACATGGTTTTTTTTGAGGTTGAAGCATGCGCCCATTAATTTTTTTGTTTTTTGATCGTGACCTGGATCGGTTGACAGGCTCCAGATGCCAAACCGCTTGTCGGAAAATAACGGTTGATGGCTTGAAAGATAGGTGATGCATAGACCTACTTGGGAAAAAAATGTCAGTGTTGCCACTTTACGGGAACATGGTTTTTTTTGAGGTTGAAGCATGCGCCCGTTAATTTTTTTGTTTTTTGATCGTGACCTGGATCGGTTGACAGGCTCCAGATGCCAAACCGCTTGTCGGAAAATAACGGTTGATGGCTTGAAAGATAGGTGATGCATAGACCTACTTGGGAAAAAAATGTCAGTGTTGCCACTTTACGGGAACATGGTTTTTTTTGAGGTTGAAGCATGCGCCCGTTAATTTTTTTGTTTTTTGATCGTGACCTGGATCGGTTGACAGGCTCCAGATGCCAAACCGCTTGTCGGAAAATAACGGTTGATGGCTTGAAAGATAGGTGATGCATAGACCTACTTGGGAAAAAAATGTCAGTGTTGCCACTTTACGGGAACATGGTTTTTTTTGAGGTTGAAGCATGCGCCCGTTAATTTTTTTGTTTTTTGATCGTGACCTGGATCGGTTGACAGGCTCCAGATGCCAAACCGCTTGTCGGAAAATAACGGTTGATGGCTTGAAAGATAGGTGATGCATAGACCTACTTGGGAAAAAAATGTCAGTGTTGCCACTTTACGGGAACATGGTTTTTTTTGAGGTTGAAGCATGCGCCCGTTAATTTTTTTGTTTTTTGATCGTGACCTGGATCGGTTGACAGGCTCCAGATGCCAAACCGCTTGTCGGAAAATAACGGTTGATGGCTTGAAAGATAGGTGATGCATAGACCTACTTGGGAAAAAAATGTCAGTGTTGCCACTTTACGGGAACATGGTTTTTTTTGAGGTTGAAGCATGCGCCCGTTAATTTTTTTGTTTTTTGATCGTGACCTGGATCGGTTGACAGGCTCCAGATGCCAAACCGCTTGTCGGAAAATAACGGTTGATGGCTTGAAAGATAGGTGATGCATAGACCTACTTGGGAAAAAAATGTCAGTGTTGCCACTTTACGGGAACATGGTTTTTTTTGAGGTTGAAGCATGCGCCCATTAATTTTTTTGTTTTTTGATCGTGACCTGGATCGGTTGACAGGCTCCAGATGCCAAACCGCTTGTCGGAAAATAACGGTTGATGGCTTGAAAGATAGGTGATGCATAGACCTACTTGGGAAAAAAATGTCAGTGTTGCCACTTTACGGGAACATGGTTTTTTTTGAGGTTGAAGCATGCGCCCGTTAATTTTTTTGTTTTTTGATCGTGACCTGGATCGGTTGACAGGCTCCAGATGCCAAACCGCTTGTCGGAAAATAACGGTTGATGGCTTGAAAGATAGGTGATGCATAGACCTACTTGGGAAAAAAATGTCAGTGTTGCCACTTTACGGGAACATGGTTTTTTTTGAGGTTGAAGCATGCGCCCGTTAATTTTTTTGTTTTTTGATCGTGACCTGGATCGGTTGACAGGCTCCAGATGCCAAACCGCTTGTCGGAAAATAACGGTTGATGGCTTGAAAGATAGGTGATGCATAGACCTACTTGGGAAAAAAATGTCAGTGTTGCCACTTTACGGGAACATGGTTTTTTTTGAGGTTGAAGCATGCGCCCATTAATTTTTTTGTTTTTTGATCGTGACCTGGATCGGTTGACAGGCTCCAGATGCCAAACCGCTTGTCGGAAAATAACGGTTGATGGCTTGAAAGATAGGTGATGCATAGACCTACTTGGGAAAAAAATGTCAGTGTTACCACTTTACGGGAACATGGTTTTTTTTGAGGTTGAAGCATGCGCCCGTTAATTTTTTTGTTTTTTGATCGTGACCTGGATCGGTTGACAGGCTCCAGATGCCAAACCGCTTGTCGGAAAATAACGGTTGATGGCTTGAAAGATAGGTGATGCATAGACCTACTTGGGAAAAAAATGTCAGTGTTGCCACTTTACGGGAACATGGTTTTTTTTGAGGTTGAAGCATGCGCCCGTTAATTTTTTTGTTTTTTGATCGTGACCTGGATCGGTTGACAGGCTCCAGATGCCAAACCGCTTGTCGGAAAATAACGGTTGATGGCTTGAAAGATAGGTGATGCATAGACCTACTTGGGAAAAAAATGTCAGTGTTGCCACTTTACGGGAACATGGTTTTTTTTGAGGTTGAAGCATGCGCCCGTTAATTTTTTTGTTTTTTGATCGTGACCTGGATCGGTTGACAGGCTCCAGATGCCAAACCGCTTGTCGGAAAATAACGGTTGATGGCTTGAAAGATAGGTGATGCATAGACCTACTTGGGAAAAAAATGTCAGTGTTGCCACTTTACGGGAACATGGTTTTTTTTGAGGTTGAAGCATGCGCCCGTTAATTTTTTTGTTTTTTGATCGTGACCTGGATCGGTTGACAGGCTCCAGATGCCAAACCGCTTGTCGGAAAATAACGGTTGATGGCTTGAAAGATAGGTGATGCATAGACCTACTTGGGAAAAAAATGTCAGTGTTGCCACTTTACGGGAACATGGTTTTTTTTGAGGTTGAAGCATGCGCCCATTAATTTTTTTGTTTTTTGATCGTGACCTGGATCGGTTGACAGGCTCCAGATGCCAAACCGCTTGTCGGAAAATAACGGTTGATGGCTTGAAAGATAGGTGATGCATAGACCTACTTGGGAAAAAAATGTCAGTGTTACCACTTTACGGGAACATGGTTTTTTTTGAGGTTGAAGCATGCGCCCGTTAATTTTTTTGTTTTTTGATCGTGACCTGGATCGGTTGACAGGCTCCAGATGCCAAACCGCTTGTCGGAAAATAACGGTTGATGGCTTGAAAGATAGGTGATGCATAGACCTACTTGGGAAAAAAATGTCAGTGTTGCCACTTTACGGGAACATGGTTTTTTTTGAGGTTGAAGCATGCGCCCGTTAATTTTTTTGTTTTTTGATCGTGACCTGGATCGGTTGACAGGCTCCAGATGCCAAACCGCTTGTCGGAAAATAACGGTTGATGGCTTGAAAGATAGGTGATGCATAGACCTACTTGGGAAAAAAATGTCAGTGTTGCCACTTTACGGGAACATGGTTTTTTTTGAGGTTGAAGCATGCGCCCGTTAATTTTTTTGTTTTTTGATCGTGACCTGGATCGGTTGACAGGCTCCAGATGCCAAACCGCTTGTCGGAAAATAACGGTTGATGGCTTGAAAGATAGGTGATGCATAGACCTACTTGGGAAAAAAATGTCAGTGTTGCCACTTTACGGGAACATGGTTTTTTTTGAGGTTGAAGCATGCGCCCGTTAATTTTTTTGTTTTTTGATCGTGACCTGGATCGGTTGACAGGCTCCAGATGCCAAACCGCTTGTCGGAAAATAACGGTTGATGGCTTGAAAGATAGGTGATGCATAGACCTACTTGGGAAAAAAATGTCAGTGTTGCCACTTTACGGGAACATGGTTTTTTTTGAGGTTGAAGCATGCGCCCGTTAATTTTTTTGTTTTTTGATCGTGACCTGGATCGGTTGACAGGCTCCAGATGCCAAACCGCTTGTCGGAAAATAACGGTTGATGGCTTGAAAGATAGATGATGCATAGACCTACTTGGGAAAAAAATGTCAGTGTTGCCACTTTACGGGAACATGGTTTTTTTTGAGGTTGAAGCATGCGCCCATTAATTTTTTTGTTTTTTGATCGTGACCTGGATCGGTTGACAGGCTCCAGATGCCAAACCGCTTGTCGGAAAATAACGGTTGATGGCTTGAAAGATAGGTGATGCATAGACCTACTTGGGAAAAAAATGTCAGTGTTGCCACTTTACGGGAACATGGTTTTTTTTGAGGTTGAAGCATGCGCCCGTTAATTTTTTTGTTTTTTGATCGTGACCTGGATCGGTTGACAGGCTCCAGATGCCAAACCGCTTGTCGGAAAATAACGGTTGATGGCTTGAAAGATAGGTGATGCATAGACCTACTTGGGAAAAAAATGTCAGTGTTGCCACTTTACGGGAACATGGTTTTTTTTGAGGTTGAAGCATGCGCCCGTTAATTTTTTTGTTTTTTGATCGTGACCTGGATCGGTTGACAGGCTCCAGATGCCAAACCGCTTGTCGGAAAATAACGGTTGATGGCTTGAAAGATAGGTGATGCATAGACCTACTTGGGAAAAAAATGTCAGTGTTGCCACTTTACGGGAACATGGTTTTTTTTGAGGTTGAAGCATGCGCCCGTTAATTTTTTTGTTTTTTGATCGTGACCTGGATCGGTTGACAGGCTCCAGATGCCAAACCGCTTGTCGGAAAATAACGGTTGATGGCTTGAAAGATAGGTGATGCATAGACCTACTTGGGAAAAAAATGTCAGTGTTGCCACTTTACGGGAACATGGTTTTTTTTGAGGTTGAAGCATGCGCCCGTTAATTTTTTTGTTTTTTGATCGTGACCTGGATCGGTTGACAGGCTCCAGATGCCAAACCGCTTGTCGGAAAATAACGGTTGATGGCTTGAAAGATAGGTGATGCATAGACCTACTTGGGAAAAAAATGTCAGTGTTGCCACTTTACGGGAACATGGTTTTTTTTGAGGTTGAAGCATGCGCCCGTTAATTTTTTTGTTTTTTGATCGTGACCTGGATCGGTTGACAGGCTCCAGATGCCAAACCGCTTGTCGGAAAATAACGGTTGATGGCTTGAAAGATAGGTGATGCATAGACCTACTTGGGAAAAAAATGTCAGTGTTGCCACTTTACGGGAACATGGTTTTTTTTGAGGTTGAAGCATGCGCCCATTAATTTTTTTGTTTTTTGATCGTGACCTGGATCGGTTGACAGGCTCCAGATGCCAAACCGCTTGTCGGAAAATAACGGTTGATGGCTTGAAAGATAGGTGATGCATAGACCTACTTGGGAAAAAAATGTCAGTGTTGCCACTTTACGGGAACATGGTTTTTTTTGAGGTTGAAGCATGCGCCCGTTAATTTTTTTGTTTTTTGATCGTGACCTGGATCGGTTGACAGGCTCCAGATGCCAAACCGCTTGTCGGAAAATAACGGTTGATGGCTTGAAAGATAGGTGATGCATAGACCTACTTGGGAAAAAAATGTCAGTGTTGCCACTTTACGGGAACATGGTTTTTTTTGAGGTTGAAGCATGCGCCCGTTAATTTTTTTGTTTTTTGATCGTGACCTGGATCGGTTGACAGGCTCCAGATGCCAAACCGCTTGTCGGAAAATAACGGTTGATGGCTTGAAAGATAGGTGATGCATAGACCTACTTGGGAAAAAAATGTCAGTGTTGCCACTTTACGGGAACATGGTTTTTTTTGAGGTTGAAGCATGCGCCCGTTAATTTTTTTGTTTTTTGATCGTGACCTGGATCGGTTGACAGGCTCCAGATGCCAAACCGCTTGTCGGAAAATAACGGTTGATGGCTTGAAAGATAGGTGATGCATAGACCTACTTGGGAAAAAAATGTCAGTGTTGCCACTTTACGGGAACATGGTTTTTTTTGAGGTTGAAGCATGCGCCCGTTAATTTTTTTGTTTTTTGATCGTGACCTGGATCGGTTGACAGGCTCCAGATGCCAAACCGCTTGTCGGAAAATAACGGTTGATGGCTTGAAAGATAGGTGATGCATAGACCTACTTGGGAAAAAAATGTCAGTGTTGCCACTTTACGGGAACATGGTTTTTTTTGAGGTTGAAGCATGCGCCCGTTAATTTTTTTGTTTTTTGATCGTGACCTGGATCGGTTGACAGGCTCCAGATGCCAAACCGCTTGTCGGAAAATAACGGTTGATGGCTTGAAAGATAGGTGATGCATAGACCTACTTGGGAAAAAAATGTCAGTGTTGCCACTTTACGGGAACATGGTTTTTTTTGAGGTTGAAGCATGCGCCCATTAATTTTTTTGTTTTTTGATCGTGACCTGGATCGGTTGACAGGCTCCAGATGCCAAACCGCTTGTCGGAAAATAACGGTTGATGGCTTGAAAGATAGGTGATGCATAGACCTACTTGGGAAAAAAATGTCAGTGTTACCACTTTACGGGAACATGGTTTTTTTTGAGGTTGAAGCATGCGCCCGTTAATTTTTTTGTTTTTTGATCGTGACCTGGATCGGTTGACAGGCTCCAGATGCCAAACCGCTTGTCGGAAAATAACGGTTGATGGCTTGAAAGATAGGTGATGCATAGACCTACTTGGGAAAAAAATGTCAGTGTTGCCACTTTACGGGAACATGGTTTTTTTTGAGGTTGAAGCATGCGCCCGTTAATTTTTTTGTTTTTTGATCGTGACCTGGATCGGTTGACAGGCTCCAGATGCCAAACCGCTTGTCGGAAAATAACGGTTGATGGCTTGAAAGATAGGTGATGCATAGACCTACTTGGGAAACAAATGTCAGTGTTGCCACTTTACGGGAACATGGTTTTTTTTGAGGTTGAAGCATGCGCCCGTTAATTTTTTTGTTTTTTGATCGTGACCTGGATCGGTTGACAGGCTCCAGATGCCAAACCGCTTGTCGGAAAATAACGGTTGATGGCTTGAAAGATAGGTGATGCATAGACCTACTTGGGAAAAAAATGTCAGTGTTGCCACTTTACGGGAACATGGTTTTTTTTGAGGTTGAAGCATGCGCCCGTTAATTTTTTTGTTTTTTGATCGTGACCTGGATCGGTTGACAGGCTCCAGATGCCAAACCGCTTGTCGGAAAATAACGGTTGATGGCTTGAAAGATAGGTGATGCATAGACCTACTTGGGAAAAAAATGTCAGTGTTGCCACTTTACGGGAACATGGTTTTTTTTGAGGTTGAAGCATGCGCCCGTTAATTTTTTTGTTTTTTGATCGTGACCTGGATCGGTTGACAGGCTCCAGATGCCAAACCGCTTGTCGGAAAATAACGGTTGATGGCTTGAAAGATAGATGATGCATAGACCTACTTGGGAAAAAAATGTCAGTGTTGCCACTTTACGGGAACATGGTTTTTTTTGAGGTTGAAGCATGCGCCCATTAATTTTTTTGTTTTTTGATCGTGACCTGGATCGGTTGACAGGCTCCAGATGCCAAACCGCTTGTCGGAAAATAACGGTTGATGGCTTGAAAGATAGGTGATGCATAGACCTACTTGGGAAAAAAATGTCAGTGTTGCCACTTTACGGGAACATGGTTTTTTTTGAGGTTGAAGCATGCGCCCGTTAATTTTTTTGTTTTTTGATCGTGACCTGGATCGGTTGACAGGCTCCAGATGCCAAACCGCTTGTCGGAAAATAACGGTTGATGGCTTGAAAGATAGGTGATGCATAGACCTACTTGGGAAAAAAATGTCAGTGTTGCCACTTTACGGGAACATGGTTTTTTTTGAGGTTGAAGCATGCGCCCGTTAATTTTTTTGTTTTTTGATCGTGACCTGGATCGGTTGACAGGCTCCAGATGCCAAACCGCTTGTCGGAAAATAACGGTTGATGGCTTGAAAGATAGGTGATGCATAGACCTACTTGGGAAAAAAATGTCAGTGTTGCCACTTTACGGGAACATGGTTTTTTTTGAGGTTGAAGCATGCGCCCGTTAATTTTTTTGTTTTTTGATCGTGACCTGGATCGGTTGACAGGCTCCAGATGCCAAACCGCTTGTCGGAAAATAACGGTTGATGGCTTGAAAGATAGGTGATGCATAGACCTACTTGGGAAAAAAATGTCAGTGTTGCCACTTTACGGGAACATGGTTTTTTTTGAGGTTGAAGCATGCGCCCGTTAATTTTTTTGTTTTTTGATCGTGACCTGGATCGGTTGACAGGCTCCAGATGCCAAACCGCTTGTCGGAAAATAACGGTTGATGGCTTGAAAGATAGGTGATGCATAGACCTACTTGGGAAAAAAATGTCAGTGTTGCCACTTTACGGGAACATGGTTTTTTTTGAGGTTGAAGCATGCGCCCGTTAATTTTTTTGTTTTTTGATCGTGACCTGGATCGGTTGACAGGCTCCAGATGCCAAACCGCTTGTCGGAAAATAACGGTTGATGGCTTGAAAGATAGGTGATGCATAGACCTACTTGGGAAAAAAATGTCAGTGTTGCCACTTTACGGGAACATGGTTTTTTTTGAGGTTGAAGCATGCGCCCATTAATTTTTTTGTTTTTTGATCGTGACCTGGATCGGTTGACAGGCTCCAGATGCCAAACCGCTTGTCGGAAAATAACGGTTGATGGCTTGAAAGATAGGTGATGCATAGACCTACTTGGGAAAAAAATGTCAGTGTTGCCACTTTACGGGAACATGGTTTTTTTTGAGGTTGAAGCATGCGCCCGTTAATTTTTTTGTTTTTTGATCGTGACCTGGATCGGTTGACAGGCTCCAGATGCCAAACCGCTTGTCGGAAAATAACGGTTGATGGCTTGAAAGATAGGTGATGCATAGACCTACTTGGGAAAAAAATGTCAGTGTTGCCACTTTACGGGAACATGGTTTTTTTTGAGGTTGAAGCATGCGCCCGTTAATTTTTTTGTTTTTTGATCGTGACCTGGATCGGTTGACAGGCTCCAGATGCCAAACCGCTTGTCGGAAAATAACGGTTGATGGCTTGAAAGATAGGTGATGCATAGACCTACTTGGGAAAAAAATGTCAGTGTTGCCACTTTACGGGAACATGGTTTTTTTTGAGGTTGAAGCATGCGCCCGTTAATTTTTTTGTTTTTTGATCGTGACCTGGATCGGTTGACAGGCTCCAGATGCCAAACCGCTTGTCGGAAAATAACGGTTGATGGCTTGAAAGATAGGTGATGCATAGACCTACTTGGGAAAAAAATGTCAGTGTTGCCACTTTACGGGAACATGGTTTTTTTTGAGGTTGAAGCATGCGCCCGTTAATTTTTTTGTTTTTTGATCGTGACCTGGATCGGTTGACAGGCTCCAGATGCCAAACCGCTTGTCGGAAAATAACGGTTGATGGCTTGAAAGATAGGTGATGCATAGACCTACTTGGGAAAAAAATGTCAGTGTTGCCACTTTACGGGAACATGGTTTTTTTTGAGGTTGAAGCATGCGCCCGTTAATTTTTTTGTTTTTTGATCGTGACCTGGATCGGTTGACAGGCTCCAGATGCCAAACCGCTTGTCGGAAAATAACGGTTGATGGCTTGAAAGATAGGTGATGCATAGACCTACTTGGGAAAAAAATGTCAGTGTTGCCACTTTACGGGAACATGGTTTTTTTTGAGGTTGAAGCATGCGCCCGTTAATTTTTTTGTTTTTTGATCGTGACCTGGATCGGTTGACAGGCTCCAGATGCCAAACCGCTTGTCGGAAAATAACGGTTGATGGCTTGAAAGATAGGTGATGCATAGACCTACTTGGGAAAAAAATGTCAGTGTTGCCACTTTACGGGAACATGGTTTTTTTTGAGGTTGAAGCATGCGCCCGTTAATTTTTTTGTTTTTTGATCGTGACCTGGATCGGTTGACAGGCTCCAGATGCCAAACCGCTTGTCGGAAAATAACGGTTGATGGCTTGAAAGATAGGTGATGCATAGACCTACTTGGGAAAAAAATGTCAGTGTTGCCACTTTACGGGAACATGGTTTTTTTTGAGGTTGAAGCATGCGCCCGTTAATTTTTTTGTTTTTTGATCGTGACCTGGATCGGTTGACAGGCTCCAGATGCCAAACCGCTTGTCGGAAAATAACGGTTGATGGCTTGAAAGATAGGTGATGCATAGACCTACTTGGGAAAAAAATGTCAGTGTTGCCACTTTACGGGAACATGGTTTTTTTTGAGGTTGAAGCATGCGCCCATTAATTTTTTTGTTTTTTGATCGTGACCTGGATCGGTTGACAGGCTCCAGATGCCAAACCGCTTGTCGGAAAATAACGGTTGATGGCTTGAAAGATAGGTGATGCATAGACCTACTTGGGAAAAAAATGTCAGTGTTGCCACTTTACGGGAACATGGTTTTTTTTGAGGTTGAAGCATGCGCCCGTTAATTTTTTTGTTTTTTGATCGTGACCTGGATCGGTTGACAGGCTCCAGATGCCAAACCGCTTGTCGGAAAATAACGGTTGATGGCTTGAAAGATAGGTGATGCATAGACCTACTTGGGAAAAAAATGTCAGTGTTGCCACTTTACGGGAACATGGTTTTTTTTGAGGTTGAAGCATGCGCCCGTTAATTTTTTTGTTTTTTGATCGTGACCTGGATCGGTTGACAGGCTCCAGATGCCAAACCGCTTGTCGGAAAATAACGGTTGATGGCTTGAAAGATAGGTGATGCATAGACCTACTTGGGAAAAAAATGTCAGTGTTGCCACTTTACGGGAACATGGTTTTTTTTGAGGTTGAAGCATGCGCCCGTTAATTTTTTTGTTTTTTGATCGTGACCTGGATCGGTTGACAGGCTCCAGATGCCAAACCGCTTGTCGGAAAATAACGGTTGATGGCTTGAAAGATAGGTGATGCATAGACCTACTTGGGAAAAAAATGTCAGTGTTGCCACTTTACGGGAACATGGTTTTTTTTGAGGTTGAAGCATGCGCCCGTTAATTTTTTTGTTTTTTGATCGTGACCTGGATCGGTTGACAGGCTCCAGATGCCAAACCGCTTGTCGGAAAATAACGGTTGATGGCTTGAAAGATAGGTGATGCATAGACCTACTTGGGAAAAAAATGTCAGTGTTGCCACTTTACGGGAACATGGTTTTTTTTGAGGTTGAAGCATGCGCCCGTTAATTTTTTTGTTTTTTGATCGTGACCTGGATCGGTTGACAGGCTCCAGATGCCAAACCGCTTGTCGGAAAATAACGGTTGATGGCTTGAAAGATAGGTGATGCATAGACCTACTTGGGAAAAAAATGTCAGTGTTGCCACTTTACGGGAACATGGTTTTTTTTGAGGTTGAAGCATGCGCCCATTAATTTTTTTGTTTTTTGATCGTGACCTGGATCGGTTGACAGGCTCCAGATGCCAAACCGCTTGTCGGAAAATAACGGTTGATGGCTTGAAAGATAGGTGATGCATAGACCTACTTGGGAAAAAAATGTCAGTGTTGCCACTTTACGGGAACATGGTTTTTTTTGAGGTTGAAGCATGCGCCCGTTAATTTTTTTGTTTTTTGATCGTGACCTGGATCGGTTGACAGGCTCCAGATGCCAAACCGCTTGTCGGAAAATAACGGTTGATGGCTTGAAAGATAGGTGATGCATAGACCTACTTGGGAAAAAAATGTCAGTGTTGCCACTTTACGGGAACATGGTTTTTTTTGAGGTTGAAGCATGCGCCCGTTAATTTTTTTGTTTTTTGATCGTGACCTGGATCGGTTGACAGGCTCCAGATGCCAAACCGCTTGTCGGAAAATAACGGTTGATGGCTTGAAAGATAGGTGATGCATAGACCTACTTGGGAAAAAAATGTCAGTGTTGCCACTTTACGGGAACATGGTTTTTTTTGAGGTTGAAGCATGCGCCCATTAATTTTTTTGTTTTTTGATCGTGACCTGGATCGGTTGACAGGCTCCAGATGCCAAACCGCTTGTCGGAAAATAACGGTTGATGGCTTGAAAGATAGGTGATGCATAGACCTACTTGGGAAAAAAATGTCAGTGTTACCACTTTACGGGAACATGGTTTTTTTTGAGGTTGAAGCATGCGCCCGTTAATTTTTTTGTTTTTTGATCGTGACCTGGATCGGTTGACAGGCTCCAGATGCCAAACCGCTTGTCGGAAAATAACGGTTGATGGCTTGAAAGATAGGTGATGCATAGACCTACTTGGGAAAAAAATGTCAGTGTTGCCACTTTACGGGAACATGGTTTTTTTTGAGGTTGAAGCATGCGCCCGTTAATTTTTTTGTTTTTTGATCGTGACCTGGATCGGTTGACAGGCTCCAGATGCCAAACCGCTTGTCGGAAAATAACGGTTGATGGCTTGAAAGATAGGTGATGCATAGACCTACTTGGGAAAAAAATGTCAGTGTTGCCACTTTACGGGAACATGGTTTTTTTTGAGGTTGAAGCATGCGCCCGTTAATTTTTTTGTTTTTTGATCGTGACCTGGATCGGTTGACAGGCTCCAGATGCCAAACCGCTTGTCGGAAAATAACGGTTGATGGCTTGAAAGATAGGTGATGCATAGACCTACTTGGGAAAAAAATGTCAGTGTTGCCACTTTACGGGAACATGGTTTTTTTTGAGGTTGAAGCATGCGCCCGTTAATTTTTTTGTTTTTTGATCGTGACCTGGATCGGTTGACAGGCTCCAGATGCCAAACCGCTTGTCGGAAAATAACGGTTGATGGCTTGAAAGATAGGTGATGCATAGACCTACTTGGGAAAAAAATGTCAGTGTTGCCACTTTACGGGAACATGGTTTTTTTTGAGGTTGAAGCATGCGCCCGTTAATTTTTTTGTTTTTTGATCGTGACCTGGATCGGTTGACAGGCTCCAGATGCCAAACCGCTTGTCGGAAAATAACGGTTGATGGCTTGAAAGATAGATGATGCATAGACCTACTTGGGAAAAAAATGTCAGTGTTGCCACTTTACGGGAACATGGTTTTTTTTGAGGTTGAAGCATGCGCCCATTAATTTTTTTGTTTTTTGATCGTGACCTGGATCGGTTGACAGGCTCCAGATGCCAAACCGCTTGTCGGAAAATAACGGTTGATGGCTTGAAAGATAGGTGATGCATAGACCTACTTGGGAAAAAAATGTCAGTGTTGCCACTTTACGGGAACATGGTTTTTTTTGAGGTTGAAGCATGCGCCCGTTAATTTTTTTGTTTTTTGATCGTGACCTGGATCGGTTGACAGGCTCCAGATGCCAAACCGCTTGTCGGAAAATAACGGTTGATGGCTTGAAAGATAGGTGATGCATAGACCTACTTGGGAAAAAAATGTCAGTGTTGCCACTTTACGGGAACATGGTTTTTTTTGAGGTTGAAGCATGCGCCCGTTAATTTTTTTGTTTTTTGATCGTGACCTGGATCGGTTGACAGGCTCCAGATGCCAAACCGCTTGTCGGAAAATAACGGTTGATGGCTTGAAAGATAGGTGATGCATAGACCTACTTGGGAAAAAAATGTCAGTGTTGCCACTTTACGGGAACATGGTTTTTTTTGAGGTTGAAGCATGCGCCCGTTAATTTTTTTGTTTTTTGATCGTGACCTGGATCGGTTGACAGGCTCCAGATGCCAAACCGCTTGTCGGAAAATAACGGTTGATGGCTTGAAAGATAGGTGATGCATAGACCTACTTGGGAAAAAAATGTCAGTGTTGCCACTTTACGGGAACATGGTTTTTTTTGAGGTTGAAGCATGCGCCCGTTAATTTTTTTGTTTTTTGATCGTGACCTGGATCGGTTGACAGGCTCCAGATGCCAAACCGCTTGTCGGAAAATAACGGTTGATGGCTTGAAAGATAGGTGATGCATAGACCTACTTGGGAAAAAAATGTCAGTGTTGCCACTTTACGGGAACATGGTTTTTTTTGAGGTTGAAGCATGCGCCCGTTAATTTTTTTGTTTTTTGATCGTGACCTGGATCGGTTGACAGGCTCCAGATGCCAAACCGCTTGTCGGAAAATAACGGTTGATGGCTTGAAAGATAGGTGATGCATAGACCTACTTGGGAAAAAAATGTCAGTGTTGCCACTTTACGGGAACATGGTTTTTTTTGAGGTTGAAGCATGCGCCCATTAATTTTTTTGTTTTTTGATCGTGACCTGGATCGGTTGACAGGCTCCAGATGCCAAACCGCTTGTCGGAAAATAACGGTTGATGGCTTGAAAGATAGGTGATGCATAGACCTACTTGGGAAAAAAATGTCAGTGTTGCCACTTTACGGGAACATGGTTTTTTTTGAGGTTGAAGCATGCGCCCGTTAATTTTTTTGTTTTTTGATCGTGACCTGGATCGGTTGACAGGCTCCAGATGCCAAACCGCTTGTCGGAAAATAACGGTTGATGGCTTGAAAGATAGGTGATGCATAGACCTACTTGGGAAAAAAATGTCAGTGTTGCCACTTTACGGGAACATGGTTTTTTTTGAGGTTGAAGCATGCGCCCGTTAATTTTTTTGTTTTTTGATCGTGACCTGGATCGGTTGACAGGCTCCAGATGCCAAACCGCTTGTCGGAAAATAACGGTTGATGGCTTGAAAGATAGGTGATGCATAGACCTACTTGGGAAAAAAATGTCAGTGTTGCCACTTTACGGGAACATGGTTTTTTTTGAGGTTGAAGCATGCGCCCATTAATTTTTTTGTTTTTTGATCGTGACCTGGATCGGTTGACAGGCTCCAGATGCCAAACCGCTTGTCGGAAAATAACGGTTGATGGCTTGAAAGATAGGTGATGCATAGACCTACTTGGGAAAAAAATGTCAGTGTTACCACTTTACGGGAACATGGTTTTTTTTGAGGTTGAAGCATGCGCCCGTTAATTTTTTTGTTTTTTGATCGTGACCTGGATCGGTTGACAGGCTCCAGATGCCAAACCGCTTGTCGGAAAATAACGGTTGATGGCTTGAAAGATAGGTGATGCATAGACCTACTTGGGAAAAAAATGTCAGTGTTGCCACTTTACGGGAACATGGTTTTTTTTGAGGTTGAAGCATGCGCCCGTTAATTTTTTTGTTTTTTGATCGTGACCTGGATCGGTTGACAGGCTCCAGATGCCAAACCGCTTGTCGGAAAATAACGGTTGATGGCTTGAAAGATAGGTGATGCATAGACCTACTTGGGAAAAAAATGTCAGTGTTGCCACTTTACGGGAACATGGTTTTTTTTGAGGTTGAAGCATGCGCCCGTTAATTTTTTTGTTTTTTGATCGTGACCTGGATCGGTTGACAGGCTCCAGATGCCAAACCGCTTGTCGGAAAATAACGGTTGATGGCTTGAAAGATAGGTGATGCATAGACCTACTTGGGAAAAAAATGTCAGTGTTGCCACTTTACGGGAACATGGTTTTTTTTGAGGTTGAAGCATGCGCCCGTTAATTTTTTTGTTTTTTGATCGTGACCTGGATCGGTTGACAGGCTCCAGATGCCAAACCGCTTGTCGGAAAATAACGGTTGATGGCTTGAAAGATAGGTGATGCATAGACCTACTTGGGAAAAAAATGTCAGTGTTGCCACTTTACGGGAACATGGTTTTTTTTGAGGTTGAAGCATGCGCCCGTTAATTTTTTTGTTTTTTGATCGTGACCTGGATCGGTTGACAGGCTCCAGATGCCAAACCGCTTGTCGGAAAATAACGGTTGATGGCTTGAAAGATAGATGATGCATAGACCTACTTGGGAAAAAAATGTCAGTGTTGCCACTTTACGGGAACATGGTTTTTTTTGAGGTTGAAGCATGCGCCCATTAATTTTTTTGTTTTTTGATCGTGACCTGGATCGGTTGACAGGCTCCAGATGCCAAACCGCTTGTCGGAAAATAACGGTTGATGGCTTGAAAGATAGGTGATGCATAGACCTACTTGGGAAAAAAATGTCAGTGTTGCCACTTTACGGGAACATGGTTTTTTTTGAGGTTGAAGCATGCGCCCGTTAATTTTTTTGTTTTTTGATCGTGACCTGGATCGGTTGACAGGCTCCAGATGCCAAACCGCTTGTCGGAAAATAACGGTTGATGGCTTGAAAGATAGGTGATGCATAGACCTACTTGGGAAAAAAATGTCAGTGTTGCCACTTTACGGGAACATGGTTTTTTTTGAGGTTGAAGCATGCGCCCGTTAATTTTTTTGTTTTTTGATCGTGACCTGGATCGGTTGACAGGCTCCAGATGCCAAACCGCTTGTCGGAAAATAACGGTTGATGGCTTGAAAGATAGGTGATGCATAGACCTACTTGGGAAAAAAATGTCAGTGTTGCCACTTTACGGGAACATGGTTTTTTTTGAGGTTGAAGCATGCGCCCGTTAATTTTTTTGTTTTTTGATCGTGACCTGGATCGGTTGACAGGCTCCAGATGCCAAACCGCTTGTCGGAAAATAACGGTTGATGGCTTGAAAGATAGGTGATGCATAGACCTACTTGGGAAAAAAATGTCAGTGTTGCCACTTTACGGGAACATGGTTTTTTTTGAGGTTGAAGCATGCGCCCGTTAATTTTTTTGTTTTTTGATCGTGACCTGGATCGGTTGACAGGCTCCAGATGCCAAACCGCTTGTCGGAAAATAACGGTTGATGGCTTGAAAGATAGGTGATGCATAGACCTACTTGGGAAAAAAATGTCAGTGTTGCCACTTTACGGGAACATGGTTTTTTTTGAGGTTGAAGCATGCGCCCGTTAATTTTTTTGTTTTTTGATCGTGACCTGGATCGGTTGACAGGCTCCAGATGCCAAACCGCTTGTCG
The DNA here is from genome assembly GCA_963921185.1 of Dasysyrphus tricinctus. Classification (NCBI taxonomy): domain Eukaryota; kingdom Metazoa; phylum Arthropoda; class Insecta; order Diptera; family Syrphidae; genus Dasysyrphus; species Dasysyrphus tricinctus. The sequence continues at coordinate 105,548 of CAWUEQ010000029.1, read as the reverse complement.
GAAAATAACGGTTGATGGCTTGAAAGATAGGTGATGCATAGACCTACTTGGGAAAAAAATGTCAGTGTTGCCACTTTACGGGAACATGGTTTTTTTTGAGGTTGAAGCATGCGCCCATTAATTTTTTTGTTTTTTGATCGTGACCTGGATCGGTTGACAGGCTCCAGATGCCAAACCGCTTGTCGGAAAATAACGGTTGATGGCTTGAAAGATAGGTGATGCATAGACCTACTTGGGAAAAAAATGTCAGTGTTACCACTTTACGGGAACATGGTTTTTTTTGAGGTTGAAGCATGCGCCCGTTAATTTTTTTGTTTTTTGATCGTGACCTGGATCGGTTGACAGGCTCCAGATGCCAAACCGCTTGTCGGAAAATAACGGTTGATGGCTTGAAAGATAGGTGATGCATAGACCTACTTGGGAAAAAAATGTCAGTGTTGCCACTTTACGGGAACATGGTTTTTTTTGAGGTTGAAGCATGCGCCCGTTAATTTTTTTGTTTTTTGATCGTGACCTGGATCGGTTGACAGGCTCCAGATGCCAAACCGCTTGTCGGAAAATAACGGTTGATGGCTTGAAAGATAGGTGATGCATAGACCTACTTGGGAAAAAAATGTCAGTGTTGCCACTTTACGGGAACATGGTTTTTTTTGAGGTTGAAGCATGCGCCCGTTAATTTTTTTGTTTTTTGATCGTGACCTGGATCGGTTGACAGGCTCCAGATGCCAAACCGCTTGTCGGAAAATAACGGTTGATGGCTTGAAAGATAGGTGATGCATAGACCTACTTGGGAAAAAAATGTCAGTGTTGCCACTTTACGGGAACATGGTTTTTTTTGAGGTTGAAGCATGCGCCCGTTAATTTTTTTGTTTTTTGATCGTGACCTGGATCGGTTGACAGGCTCCAGATGCCAAACCGCTTGTCGGAAAATAACGGTTGATGGCTTGAAAGATAGGTGATGCATAGACCTACTTGGGAAAAAAATGTCAGTGTTGCCACTTTACGGGAACATGGTTTTTTTTGAGGTTGAAGCATGCGCCCGTTAATTTTTTTGTTTTTTGATCGTGACCTGGATCGGTTGACAGGCTCCAGATGCCAAACCGCTTGTCGGAAAATAACGGTTGATGGCTTGAAAGATAGATGATGCATAGACCTACTTGGGAAAAAAATGTCAGTGTTGCCACTTTACGGGAACATGGTTTTTTTTGAGGTTGAAGCATGCGCCCATTAATTTTTTTGTTTTTTGATCGTGACCTGGATCGGTTGACAGGCTCCAGATGCCAAACCGCTTGTCGGAAAATAACGGTTGATGGCTTGAAAGATAGGTGATGCATAGACCTACTTGGGAAAAAAATGTCAGTGTTGCCACTTTACGGGAACATGGTTTTTTTTGAGGTTGAAGCATGCGCCCGTTAATTTTTTTGTTTTTTGATCGTGACCTGGATCGGTTGACAGGCTCCAGATGCCAAACCGCTTGTCGGAAAATAACGGTTGATGGCTTGAAAGATAGGTGATGCATAGACCTACTTGGGAAAAAAATGTCAGTGTTGCCACTTTACGGGAACATGGTTTTTTTTGAGGTTGAAGCATGCGCCCGTTAATTTTTTTGTTTTTTGATCGTGACCTGGATCGGTTGACAGGCTCCAGATGCCAAACCGCTTGTCGGAAAATAACGGTTGATGGCTTGAAAGATAGGTGATGCATAGACCTACTTGGGAAAAAAATGTCAGTGTTGCCACTTTACGGGAACATGGTTTTTTTTGAGGTTGAAGCATGCGCCCGTTAATTTTTTTGTTTTTTGATCGTGACCTGGATCGGTTGACAGGCTCCAGATGCCAAACCGCTTGTCGGAAAATAACGGTTGATGGCTTGAAAGATAGGTGATGCATAGACCTACTTGGGAAAAAAATGTCAGTGTTGCCACTTTACGGGAACATGGTTTTTTTTGAGGTTGAAGCATGCGCCCGTTAATTTTTTTGTTTTTTGATCGTGACCTGGATCGGTTGACAGGCTCCAGATGCCAAACCGCTTGTCGGAAAATAACGGTTGATGGCTTGAAAGATAGATGATGCATAGACCTACTTGGGAAAAAAATGTCAGTGTTGCCACTTTACGGGAACATGGTTTTTTTTGAGGTTGAAGCATGCGCCCATTAATTTTTTTGTTTTTTGATCGTGACCTGGATCGGTTGACAGGCTCCAGATGCCAAACCGCTTGTCGGAAAATAACGGTTGATGGCTTGAAAGATAGGTGATGCATAGACCTACTTGGGAAAAAAATGTCAGTGTTGCCACTTTACGGGAACATGGTTTTTTTTGAGGTTGAAGCATGCGCCCGTTAATTTTTTTGTTTTTTGATCGTGACCTGGATCGGTTGACAGGCTCCAGATGCCAAACCGCTTGTCGGAAAATAACGGTTGATGGCTTGAAAGATAGGTGATGCATAGACCTACTTGGGAAAAAAATGTCAGTGTTGCCACTTTACGGGAACATGGTTTTTTTTGAGGTTGAAGCATGCGCCCGTTAATTTTTTTGTTTTTTGATCGTGACCTGGATCGGTTGACAGGCTCCAGATGCCAAACCGCTTGTCGGAAAATAACGGTTGATGGCTTGAAAGATAGGTGATGCATAGACCTACTTGGGAAAAAAATGTCAGTGTTGCCACTTTACGGGAACATGGTTTTTTTTGAGGTTGAAGCATGCGCCCGTTAATTTTTTTGTTTTTTGATCGTGACCTGGATCGGTTGACAGGCTCCAGATGCCAAACCGCTTGTCGGAAAATAACGGTTGATGGCTTGAAAGATAGGTGATGCATAGACCTACTTGGGAAAAAAATGTCAGTGTTGCCACTTTACGGGAACATGGTTTTTTTTGAGGTTGAAGCATGCGCCCGTTAATTTTTTTGTTTTTTGATCGTGACCTGGATCGGTTGACAGGCTCCAGATGCCAAACCGCTTGTCGGAAAATAACGGTTGATGGCTTGAAAGATAGGTGATGCATAGACCTACTTGGGAAAAAAATGTCAGTGTTGCCACTTTACGGGAACATGGTTTTTTTTGAGGTTGAAGCATGCGCCCGTTAATTTTTTTGTTTTTTGATCGTGACCTGGATCGGTTGACAGGCTCCAGATGCCAAACCGCTTGTCGGAAAATAACGGTTGATGGCTTGAAAGATAGGTGATGCATAGACCTACTTGGGAAAAAAATGTCAGTGTTGCCACTTTACGGGAACATGGTTTTTTTTGAGGTTGAAGCATGCGCCCATTAATTTTTTTGTTTTTTGATCGTGACCTGGATCGGTTGACAGGCTCCAGATGCCAAACCGCTTGTCGGAAAATAACGGTTGATGGCTTGAAAGATAGGTGATGCATAGACCTACTTGGGAAAAAAATGTCAGTGTTACCACTTTACGGGAACATGGTTTTTTTTGAGGTTGAAGCATGCGCCCGTTAATTTTTTTGTTTTTTGATCGTGACCTGGATCGGTTGACAGGCTCCAGATGCCAAACCGCTTGTCGGAAAATAACGGTTGATGGCTTGAAAGATAGGTGATGCATAGACCTACTTGGGAAAAAAATGTCAGTGTTGCCACTTTACGGGAACATGGTTTTTTTTGAGGTTGAAGCATGCGCCCGTTAATTTTTTTGTTTTTTGATCGTGACCTGGATCGGTTGACAGGCTCCAGATGCCAAACCGCTTGTCGGAAAATAACGGTTGATGGCTTGAAAGATAGGTGATGCATAGACCTACTTGGGAAAAAAATGTCAGTGTTGCCACTTTACGGGAACATGGTTTTTTTTGAGGTTGAAGCATGCGCCCGTTAATTTTTTTGTTTTTTGATCGTGACCTGGATCGGTTGACAGGCTCCAGATGCCAAACCGCTTGTCGGAAAATAACGGTTGATGGCTTGAAAGATAGGTGATGCATAGACCTACTTGGGAAAAAAATGTCAGTGTTGCCACTTTACGGGAACATGGTTTTTTTTGAGGTTGAAGCATGCGCCCGTTAATTTTTTTGTTTTTTGATCGTGACCTGGATCGGTTGACAGGCTCCAGATGCCAAACCGCTTGTCGGAAAATAACGGTTGATGGCTTGAAAGATAGGTGATGCATAGACCTACTTGGGAAAAAAATGTCAGTGTTGCCACTTTACGGGAACATGGTTTTTTTTGAGGTTGAAGCATGCGCCCGTTAATTTTTTTGTTTTTTGATCGTGACCTGGATCGGTTGACAGGCTCCAGATGCCAAACCGCTTGTCGGAAAATAACGGTTGATGGCTTGAAAGATAGATGATGCATAGACCTACTTGGGAAAAAAATGTCAGTGTTGCCACTTTACGGGAACATGGTTTTTTTTGAGGTTGAAGCATGCGCCCATTAATTTTTTTGTTTTTTGATCGTGACCTGGATCGGTTGACAGGCTCCAGATGCCAAACCGCTTGTCGGAAAATAACGGTTGATGGCTTGAAAGATAGGTGATGCATAGACCTACTTGGGAAAAAAATGTCAGTGTTGCCACTTTACGGGAACATGGTTTTTTTTGAGGTTGAAGCATGCGCCCGTTAATTTTTTTGTTTTTTGATCGTGACCTGGATCGGTTGACAGGCTCCAGATGCCAAACCGCTTGTCGGAAAATAACGGTTGATGGCTTGAAAGATAGGTGATGCATAGACCTACTTGGGAAAAAAATGTCAGTGTTGCCACTTTACGGGAACATGGTTTTTTTTGAGGTTGAAGCATGCGCCCGTTAATTTTTTTGTTTTTTGATCGTGACCTGGATCGGTTGACAGGCTCCAGATGCCAAACCGCTTGTCGGAAAATAACGGTTGATGGCTTGAAAGATAGGTGATGCATAGACCTACTTGGGAAAAAAATGTCAGTGTTGCCACTTTACGGGAACATGGTTTTTTTTGAGGTTGAAGCATGCGCCCGTTAATTTTTTTGTTTTTTGATCGTGACCTGGATCGGTTGACAGGCTCCAGATGCCAAACCGCTTGTCGGAAAATAACGGTTGATGGCTTGAAAGATAGGTGATGCATAGACCTACTTGGGAAAAAAATGTCAGTGTTGCCACTTTACGGGAACATGGTTTTTTTTGAGGTTGAAGCATGCGCCCGTTAATTTTTTTGTTTTTTGATCGTGACCTGGATCGGTTGACAGGCTCCAGATGCCAAACCGCTTGTCGGAAAATAACGGTTGATGGCTTGAAAGATAGGTGATGCATAGACCTACTTGGGAAAAAAATGTCAGTGTTGCCACTTTACGGGAACATGGTTTTTTTTGAGGTTGAAGCATGCGCCCGTTAATTTTTTTGTTTTTTGATCGTGACCTGGATCGGTTGACAGGCTCCAGATGCCAAACCGCTTGTCGGAAAATAACGGTTGATGGCTTGAAAGATAGATGATGCATAGACCTACTTGGGAAAAAAATGTCAGTGTTGCCACTTTACGGGAACATGGTTTTTTTTGAGGTTGAAGCATGCGCCCATTAATTTTTTTGTTTTTTGATCGTGACCTGGATCGGTTGACAGGCTCCAGATGCCAAACCGCTTGTCGGAAAATAACGGTTGATGGCTTGAAAGATAGGTGATGCATAGACCTACTTGGGAAAAAAATGTCAGTGTTGCCACTTTACGGGAACATGGTTTTTTTTGAGGTTGAAGCATGCGCCCGTTAATTTTTTTGTTTTTTGATCGTGACCTGGATCGGTTGACAGGCTCCAGATGCCAAACCGCTTGTCGGAAAATAACGGTTGATGGCTTGAAAGATAGGTGATGCATAGACCTACTTGGGAAAAAAATGTCAGTGTTGCCACTTTACGGGAACATGGTTTTTTTTGAGGTTGAAGCATGCGCCCGTTAATTTTTTTGTTTTTTGATCGTGACCTGGATCGGTTGACAGGCTCCAGATGCCAAACCGCTTGTCGGAAAATAACGGTTGATGGCTTGAAAGATAGGTGATGCATAGACCTACTTGGGAAAAAAATGTCAGTGTTGCCACTTTACGGGAACATGGTTTTTTTTGAGGTTGAAGCATGCGCCCGTTAATTTTTTTGTTTTTTGATCGTGACCTGGATCGGTTGACAGGCTCCAGATGCCAAACCGCTTGTCGGAAAATAACGGTTGATGGCTTGAAAGATAGGTGATGCATAGACCTACTTGGGAAAAAAATGTCAGTGTTGCCACTTTACGGGAACATGGTTTTTTTTGAGGTTGAAGCATGCGCCCGTTAATTTTTTTGTTTTTTGATCGTGACCTGGATCGGTTGACAGGCTCCAGATGCCAAACCGCTTGTCGGAAAATAACGGTTGATGGCTTGAAAGATAGGTGATGCATAGACCTACTTGGGAAAAAAATGTCAGTGTTGCCACTTTACGGGAACATGGTTTTTTTTGAGGTTGAAGCATGCGCCCGTTAATTTTTTTGTTTTTTGATCGTGACCTGGATCGGTTGACAGGCTCCAGATGCCAAACCGCTTGTCGGAAAATAACGGTTGATGGCTTGAAAGATAGGTGATGCATAGACCTACTTGGGAAAAAAATGTCAGTGTTGCCACTTTACGGGAACATGGTTTTTTTTGAGGTTGAAGCATGCGCCCGTTAATTTTTTTGTTTTTTGATCGTGACCTGGATCGGTTGACAGGCTCCAGATGCCAAACCGCTTGTCGGAAAATAACGGTTGATGGCTTGAAAGATAGGTGATGCATAGACCTACTTGGGAAAAAAATGTCAGTGTTGCCACTTTACGGGAACATGGTTTTTTTTGAGGTTGAAGCATGCGCCCGTTAATTTTTTTGTTTTTTGATCGTGACCTGGATCGGTTGACAGGCTCCAGATGCCAAACCGCTTGTCGGAAAATAACGGTTGATGGCTTGAAAGATAGGTGATGCATAGACCTACTTGGGAAAAAAATGTCAGTGTTGCCACTTTACGGGAACATGGTTTTTTTTGAGGTTGAAGCATGCGCCCGTTAATTTTTTTGTTTTTTGATCGTGACCTGGATCGGTTGACAGGCTCCAGATGCCAAACCGCTTGTCGGAAAATAACGGTTGATGGCTTGAAAGATAGGTGATGCATAGACCTACTTGGGAAAAAAATGTCAGTGTTGCCACTTTACGGGAACATGGTTTTTTTTGAGGTTGAAGCATGCGCCCGTTAATTTTTTTGTTTTTTGATCGTGACCTGGATCGGTTGACAGGCTCCAGATGCCAAACCGCTTGTCGGAAAATAACGGTTGATGGCTTGAAAGATAGGTGATGCATAGACCTACTTGGGAAAAAAATGTCAGTGTTGCCACTTTACGGGAACATGGTTTTTTTTGAGGTTGAAGCATGCGCCCGTTAATTTTTTTGTTTTTTGATCGTGACCTGGATCGGTTGACAGGCTCCAGATGCCAAACCGCTTGTCGGAAAATAACGGTTGATGGCTTGAAAGATAGGTGATGCATAGACCTACTTGGGAAAAAAATGTCAGTGTTGCCACTTTACGGGAACATGGTTTTTTTTGAGGTTGAAGCATGCGCCCGTTAATTTTTTTGTTTTTTGATCGTGACCTGGATCGGTTGACAGGCTCCAGATGCCAAACCGCTTGTCGGAAAATAACGGTTGATGGCTTGAAAGATAGGTGATGCATAGACCTACTTGGGAAAAAAATGTCAGTGTTGCCACTTTACGGGAACATGGTTTTTTTTGAGGTTGAAGCATGCGCCCGTTAATTTTTTTGTTTTTTGATCGTGACCTGGATCGGTTGACAGGCTCCAGATGCCAAACCGCTTGTCGGAAAATAACGGTTGATGGCTTGAAAGATAGGTGATGCATAGACCTACTTGGGAAAAAAATGTCAGTGTTGCCACTTTACGGGAACATGGTTTTTTTTGAGGTTGAAGCATGCGCCCGTTAATTTTTTTGTTTTTTGATCGTGACCTGGATCGGTTGACAGGCTCCAGATGCCAAACCGCTTGTCGGAAAATAACGGTTGATGGCTTGAAAGATAGGTGATGCATAGACCTACTTGGGAAAAAAATGTCAGTGTTGCCACTTTACGGGAACATGGTTTTTTTTGAGGTTGAAGCATGCGCCCGTTAATTTTTTTGTTTTTTGATCGTGACCTGGATCGGTTGACAGGCTCCAGATGCCAAACCGCTTGTCGGAAAATAACGGTTGATGGCTTGAAAGATAGGTGATGCATAGACCTACTTGGGAAAAAAATGTCAGTGTTGCCACTTTACGGGAACATGGTTTTTTTTGAGGTTGAAGCATGCGCCCATTAATTTTTTTGTTTTTTGATCGTGACCTGGATCGGTTGACAGGCTCCAGATGCCAAACCGCTTGTCGGAAAATAACGGTTGATGGCTTGAAAGATAGGTGATGCATAGACCTACTTGGGAAAAAAATGTCAGTGTTGCCACTTTACGGGAACATGGTTTTTTTTGAGGTTGAAGCATGCGCCCGTTAATTTTTTTGTTTTTTGATCGTGACCTGGATCGGTTGACAGGCTCCAGATGCCAAACCGCTTGTCGGAAAATAACGGTTGATGGCTTGAAAGATAGGTGATGCATAGACCTACTTGGGAAAAAAATGTCAGTGTTGCCACTTTACGGGAACATGGTTTTTTTTGAGGTTGAAGCATGCGCCCGTTAATTTTTTTGTTTTTTGATCGTGACCTGGATCGGTTGACAGGCTCCAGATGCCAAACCGCTTGTCGGAAAATAACGGTTGATGGCTTGAAAGATAGGTGATGCATAGACCTACTTGGGAAAAAAATGTCAGTGTTGCCACTTTACGGGAACATGGTTTTTTTTGAGGTTGAAGCATGCGCCCATTAATTTTTTTGTTTTTGATCGTGACCTGGATCGGTTGACAGGCTCCAGATGCCAAACCGCTTGTCGGAAAATAACGGTTGATGGCTTGAAAGATAGGTGATGCATAGACCTACTTGGGAAAAAAATGTCAGTGTTACCACTTTACGGGAACATGGTTTTTTTTGAGGTTGAAGCATGCGCCCGTTAATTTTTTTGTTTTTTGATCGTGACCTGGATCGGTTGACAGGCTCCAGATGCCAAACCGCTTGTCGGAAAATAACGGTTGATGGCTTGAAAGATAGGTGATGCATAGACCTACTTGGGAAAAAAATGTCAGTGTTGCCACTTTACGGGAACATGGTTTTTTTTGAGGTTGAAGCATGCGCCCGTTAATTTTTTTGTTTTTTGATCGTGACCTGGATCGGTTGACAGGCTCCAGATGCCAAACCGCTTGTCGGAAAATAACGGTTGATGGCTTGAAAGATAGGTGATGCATAGACCTACTTGGGAAAAAAATGTCAGTGTTGCCACTTTACGGGAACATGGTTTTTTTTGAGGTTGAAGCATGCGCCCGTTAATTTTTTTGTTTTTTGATCGTGACCTGGATCGGTTGACAGGCTCCAGATGCCAAACCGCTTGTCGGAAAATAACGGTTGATGGCTTGAAAGATAGGTGATGCATAGACCTACTTGGGAAAAAAATGTCAGTGTTGCCACTTTACGGGAACATGGTTTTTTTTGAGGTTGAAGCATGCGCCCGTTAATTTTTTTGTTTTTTGATCGTGACCTGGATCGGTTGACAGGCTCCAGATGCCAAACCGCTTGTCGGAAAATAACGGTTGATGGCTTGAAAGATAGGTGATGCATAGACCTACTTGGGAAAAAAATGTCAGTGTTGCCACTTTACGGGAACATGGTTTTTTTTGAGGTTGAAGCATGCGCCCATTAATTTTTTTGTTTTTTGATCGTGACCTGGATCGGTTGACAGGCTCCAGATGCCAAACCGCTTGTCGGAAAATAACGGTTGATGGCTTGAAAGATAGGTGATGCATAGACCTACTTGGGAAAAAAATGTCAGTGTTACCACTTTACGGGAACATGGTTTTTTTTGAGGTTGAAGCATGCGCCCGTTAATTTTTTTGTTTTTTGATCGTGACCTGGATCGGTTGACAGGCTCCAGATGCCAAACCGCTTGTCGGAAAATAACGGTTGATGGCTTGAAAGATAGGTGATGCATAGACCTACTTGGGAAAAAAATGTCAGTGTTGCCACTTTACGGGAACATGGTTTTTTTTGAGGTTGAAGCATGCGCCCGTTAATTTTTTTGTTTTTTGATCGTGACCTGGATCGGTTGACAGGCTCCAGATGCCAAACCGCTTGTCGGAAAATAACGGTTGATGGCTTGAAAGATAGGTGATGCATAGACCTACTTGGGAAAAAAATGTCAGTGTTGCCACTTTACGGGAACATGGTTTTTTTTGAGGTTGAAGCATGCGCCCGTTAATTTTTTTGTTTTTTGATCGTGACCTGGATCGGTTGACAGGCTCCAGATGCCAAACCGCTTGTCGGAAAATAACGGTTGATGGCTTGAAAGATAGGTGATGCATAGACCTACTTGGGAAAAAAATGTCAGTGTTGCCACTTTACGGGAACATGGTTTTTTTTGAGGTTGAAGCATGCGCCCGTTAATTTTTTTGTTTTTTGATCGTGACCTGGATCGGTTGACAGGCTCCAGATGCCAAACCGCTTGTCGGAAAATAACGGTTGATGGCTTGAAAGATAGGTGATGCATAGACCTACTTGGGAAAAAAATGTCAGTGTTGCCACTTTACGGGAACATGGTTTTTTTTGAGGTTGAAGCATGCGCCCGTTAATTTTTTTGTTTTTTGATCGTGACCTGGATCGGTTGACAGGCTCCAGATGCCAAACCGCTTGTCGGAAAATAACGGTTGATGGCTTGAAAGATAGATGATGCATAGACCTACTTGGGAAAAAAATGTCAGTGTTGCCACTTTACGGGAACATGGTTTTTTTTGAGGTTGAAGCATGCGCCCATTAATTTTTTTGTTTTTTGATCGTGACCTGGATCGGTTGACAGGCTCCAGATGCCAAACCGCTTGTCGGAAAATAACGGTTGATGGCTTGAAAGATAGGTGATGCATAGACCTACTTGGGAAAAAAATGTCAGTGTTGCCACTTTACGGGAACATGGTTTTTTTTGAGGTTGAAGCATGCGCCCGTTAATTTTTTTGTTTTTTGATCGTGACCTGGATCGGTTGACAGGCTCCAGATGCCAAACCGCTTGTCGGAAAATAACGGTTGATGGCTTGAAAGATAGGTGATGCATAGACCTACTTGGGAAAAAAATGTCAGTGTTGCCACTTTACGGGAACATGGTTTTTTTTGAGGTTGAAGCATGCGCCCGTTAATTTTTTTGTTTTTTGATCGTGACCTGGATCGGTTGACAGGCTCCAGATGCCAAACCGCTTGTCGGAAAATAACGGTTGATGGCTTGAAAGATAGGTGATGCATAGACCTACTTGGGAAAAAAATGTCAGTGTTGCCACTTTACGGGAACATGGTTTTTTTTGAGGTTGAAGCATGCGCCCGTTAATTTTTTTGTTTTTTGATCGTGACCTGGATCGGTTGACAGGCTCCAGATGCCAAACCGCTTGTCGGAAAATAACGGTTGATGGCTTGAAAGATAGGTGATGCATAGACCTACTTGGGAAAAAAATGTCAGTGTTGCCACTTTACGGGAACATGGTTTTTTTTGAGGTTGAAGCATGCGCCCGTTAATTTTTTTGTTTTTTGATCGTGACCTGGATCGGTTGACAGGCTCCAGATGCCAAACCGCTTGTCGGAAAATAACGGTTGATGGCTTGAAAGATAGGTGATGCATAGACCTACTTGGGAAAAAAATGTCAGTGTTGCCACTTTACGGGAACATGGTTTTTTTTGAGGTTGAAGCATGCGCCCGTTAATTTTTTTGTTTTTTGATCGTGACCTGGATCGGTTGACAGGCTCCAGATGCCAAACCGCTTCTCGGAAAATAACGGTTGATGGCTTGAAAGATAGGTGATGCATAGACCTACTTGGGAAAAAAATGTCAGTGTTGCCACTTTACGGGAACATGGTTTTTTTTGAGGTTGAAGCATGCGCCCATTAATTTTTTTGTTTTTTGATCGTGACCTGGATCGGTTGACAGGCTCCAGATGCCAAACCGCTTGTCGGAAAATAACGGTTGATGGCTTGAAAGATAGGTGATGCATAGACCTACTTGGGAAAAAAATGTCAGTGTTGCCACTTTACGGGAACATGGTTTTTTTTGAGGTTGAAGCATGCGCCCGTTAATTTTTTTGTTTTTTGATCGTGACCTGGATCGGTTGACAGGCTCCAGATGCCAAACCGCTTGTCGGAAAATAACGGTTGATGGCTTGAAAGATAGGTGATGCATAGACCTACTTGGGAAAAAAATGTCAGTGTTGCCACTTTACGGGAACATGGTTTTTTTTGAGGTTGAAGCATGCGCCCGTTAATTTTTTTGTTTTTTGATCGTGACCTGGATCGGTTGACAGGCTCCAGATGCCAAACCGCTTGTCGGAAAATAACGGTTGATGGCTTGAAAGATAGGTGATGCATAGACCTACTTGGGAAAAAAATGTCAGTGTTGCCACTTTACGGGAACATGGTTTTTTTTGAGGTTGAAGCATGCGCCCGTTAATTTTTTTGTTTTTTGATCGTGACCTGGATCGGTTGACAGGCTCCAGATGCCAAACCGCTTGTCGGAAAATAACGGTTGATGGCTTGAAAGATAGGTGATGCATAGACCTACTTGGGAAAAAAATGTCAGTGTTGCCACTTTACGGGAACATGGTTTTTTTTGAGGTTGAAGCATGCGCCCGTTAATTTTTTTGTTTTTTGATCGTGACCTGGATCGGTTGACAGGCTCCAGATGCCAAACCGCTTGTCGGAAAATAACGGTTGATGGCTTGAAAGATAGGTGATGCATAGACCTACTTGGGAAAAAAATGTCAGTGTTGCCACTTTACGGGAACATGGTTTTTTTTGAGGTTGAAGCATGCGCCCGTTAATTTTTTTGTTTTTTGATCGTGACCTGGATCGGTTGACAGGCTCCAGATGCCAAACCGCTTGTCGGAAAATAACGGTTGATGGCTTGAAAGATAGGTGATGCATAGACCTACTTGGGAAAAAAATGTCAGTGTTGCCACTTTACGGGAACATGGTTTTTTTTGAGGTTGAAGCATGCGCCCATTAATTTTTTTGTTTTTTGATCGTGACCTGGATCGGTTGACAGGCTCCAGATGCCAAACCGCTTGTCGGAAAATAACGGTTGATGGCTTGAAAGATAGGTGATGCATAGACCTACTTGGGAAAAAAATGTCAGTGTTACCACTTTACGGGAACATGGTTTTTTTTGAGGTTGAAGCATGCGCCCGTTAATTTTTTTGTTTTTTGATCGTGACCTGGATCGGTTGACAGGCTCCAGATGCCAAACCGCTTGTCGGAAAATAACGGTTGATGGCTTGAAAGATAGGTGATGCATAGACCTACTTGGGAAAAAAATGTCAGTGTTGCCACTTTACGGGAACATGGTTTTTTTTGAGGTTGAAGCATGCGCCCGTTAATTTTTTTGTTTTTTGATCGTGACCTGGATCGGTTGACAGGCTCCAGATGCCAAACCGCTTGTCGGAAAATAACGGTTGATGGCTTGAAAGATAGGTGATGCATAGACCTACTTGGGAAACAAATGTCAGTGTTGCCACTTTACGGGAACATGGTTTTTTTTGAGGTTGAAGCATGCGCCCGTTAATTTTTTTGTTTTTTGATCGTGACCTGGATCGGTTGACAGGCTCCAGATGCCAAACCGCTTGTCGGAAAATAACGGTTGATGGCTTGAAAGATAGGTGATGCATAGACCTACTTGGGAAAAAAATGTCAGTGTTGCCACTTTACGGGAACATGGTTTTTTTTGAGGTTGAAGCATGCGCCCGTTAATTTTTTTGTTTTTTGATCGTGACCTGGATCGGTTGACAGGCTCCAGATGCCAAACCGCTTGTCGGAAAATAACGGTTGATGGCTTGAAAGATAGGTGATGCATAGACCTACTTGGGAAAAAAATGTCAGTGTTGCCACTTTACGGGAACATGGTTTTTTTTGAGGTTGAAGCATGCGCCCGTTAATTTTTTTGTTTTTTGATCGTGACCTGGATCGGTTGACAGGCTCCAGATGCCAAACCGCTTGTCGGAAAATAACGGTTGATGGCTTGAAAGATAGATGATGCATAGACCTACTTGGGAAAAAAATGTCAGTGTTGCCACTTTACGGGAACATGGTTTTTTTTGAGGTTGAAGCATGCGCCCATTAATTTTTTTGTTTTTTGATCGTGACCTGGATCGGTTGACAGGCTCCAGATGCCAAACCGCTTGTCGGAAAATAACGGTTGATGGCTTGAAAGATAGGTGATGCATAGACCTACTTGGGAAAAAAATGTCAGTGTTGCCACTTTACGGGAACATGGTTTTTTTTGAGGTTGAAGCATGCGCCCGTTAATTTTTTTGTTTTTTGATCGTGACCTGGATCGGTTGACAGGCTCCAGATGCCAAACCGCTTGTCGGAAAATAACGGTTGATGGCTTGAAAGATAGGTGATGCATAGACCTACTTGGGAAAAAAATGTCAGTGTTGCCACTTTACGGGAACATGGTTTTTTTTGAGGTTGAAGCATGCGCCCGTTAATTTTTTTGTTTTTTGATCGTGACCTGGATCGGTTGACAGGCTCCAGATGCCAAACCGCTTGTCGGAAAATAACGGTTGATGGCTTGAAAGATAGGTGATGCATAGACCTACTTGGGAAAAAAATGTCAGTGTTGCCACTTTACGGGAACATGGTTTTTTTTGAGGTTGAAGCATGCGCCCGTTAATTTTTTTGTTTTTTGATCGTGACCTGGATCGGTTGACAGGCTCCAGATGCCAAACCGCTTGTCGGAAAATAACGGTTGATGGCTTGAAAGATAGGTGATGCATAGACCTACTTGGGAAAAAAATGTCAGTGTTGCCACTTTACGGGAACATGGTTTTTTTTGAGGTTGAAGCATGCGCCCGTTAATTTTTTTGTTTTTTGATCGTGACCTGGATCGGTTGACAGGCTCCAGATGCCAAACCGCTTGTCGGAAAATAACGGTTGATGGCTTGAAAGATAGGTGATGCATAGACCTACTTGGGAAAAAAATGTCAGTGTTGCCACTTTACGGGAACATGGTTTTTTTTGAGGTTGAAGCATGCGCCCGTTAATTTTTTTGTTTTTTGATCGTGACCTGGATCGGTTGACAGGCTCCAGATGCCAAACCGCTTGTCGGAAAATAACGGTTGATGGCTTGAAAGATAGGTGATGCATAGACCTACTTGGGAAAAAAATGTCAGTGTTGCCACTTTACGGGAACATGGTTTTTTTTGAGGTTGAAGCATGCGCCCATTAATTTTTTTGTTTTTTGATCGTGACCTGGATCGGTTGACAGGCTCCAGATGCCAAACCGCTTGTCGGAAAATAACGGTTGATGGCTTGAAAGATAGGTGATGCATAGACCTACTTGGGAAAAAAATGTCAGTGTTGCCACTTTACGGGAACATGGTTTTTTTTGAGGTTGAAGCATGCGCCCGTTAATTTTTTTGTTTTTTGATCGTGACCTGGATCGGTTGACAGGCTCCAGATGCCAAACCGCTTGTCGGAAAATAACGGTTGATGGCTTGAAAGATAGGTGATGCATAGACCTACTTGGGAAAAAAATGTCAGTGTTGCCACTTTACGGGAACATGGTTTTTTTTGAGGTTGAAGCATGCGCCCGTTAATTTTTTTGTTTTTTGATCGTGACCTGGATCGGTTGACAGGCTCCAGATGCCAAACCGCTTGTCGGAAAATAACGGTTGATGGCTTGAAAGATAGGTGATGCATAGACCTACTTGGGAAAAAAATGTCAGTGTTGCCACTTTACGGGAACATGGTTTTTTTTGAGGTTGAAGCATGCGCCCGTTAATTTTTTTGTTTTTTGATCGTGACCTGGATCGGTTGACAGGCTCCAGATGCCAAACCGCTTGTCGGAAAATAACGGTTGATGGCTTGAAAGATAGGTGATGCATAGACCTACTTGGGAAAAAAATGTCAGTGTTGCCACTTTACGGGAACATGGTTTTTTTTGAGGTTGAAGCATGCGCCCGTTAATTTTTTTGTTTTTTGATCGTGACCTGGATCGGTTGACAGGCTCCAGATGCCAAACCGCTTGTCGGAAAATAACGGTTGATGGCTTGAAAGATAGGTGATGCATAGACCTACTTGGGAAAAAAATGTCAGTGTTGCCACTTTACGGGAACATGGTTTTTTTTGAGGTTGAAGCATGCGCCCGTTAATTTTTTTGTTTTTTGATCGTGACCTGGATCGGTTGACAGGCTCCAGATGCCAAACCGCTTGTCGGAAAATAACGGTTGATGGCTTGAAAGATAGGTGATGCATAGACCTACTTGGGAAAAAAATGTCAGTGTTGCCACTTTACGGGAACATGGTTTTTTTTGAGGTTGAAGCATGCGCCCGTTAATTTTTTTGTTTTTTGATCGTGACCTGGATCGGTTGACAGGCTCCAGATGCCAAACCGCTTGTCGGAAAATAACGGTTGATGGCTTGAAAGATAGGTGATGCATAGACCTACTTGGGAAAAAAATGTCAGTGTTGCCACTTTACGGGAACATGGTTTTTTTTGAGGTTGAAGCATGCGCCCGTTAATTTTTTTGTTTTTTGATCGTGACCTGGATCGGTTGACAGGCTCCAGATGCCAAACCGCTTGTCGGAAAATAACGGTTGATGGCTTGAAAGATAGGTGATGCATAGACCTACTTGGGAAAAAAATGTCAGTGTTGCCACTTTACGGGAACATGGTTTTTTTTGAGGTTGAAGCATGCGCCCGTTAATTTTTTTGTTTTTTGATCGTGACCTGGATCGGTTGACAGGCTCCAGATGCCAAACCGCTTGTCGGAAAATAACGGTTGATGGCTTGAAAGATAGGTGATGCATAGACCTACTTGGGAAAAAAATGTCAGTGTTGCCACTTTACGGGAACATGGTTTTTTTTGAGGTTGAAGCATGCGCCCATTAATTTTTTTGTTTTTTGATCGTGACCTGGATCGGTTGACAGGCTCCAGATGCCAAACCGCTTGTCGGAAAATAACGGTTGATGGCTTGAAAGATAGGTGATGCATAGACCTACTTGGGAAAAAAATGTCAGTGTTGCCACTTTACGGGAACATGGTTTTTTTTGAGGTTGAAGCATGCGCCCGTTAATTTTTTTGTTTTTTGATCGTGACCTGGATCGGTTGACAGGCTCCAGATGCCAAACCGCTTGTCGGAAAATAACGGTTGATGGCTTGAAAGATAGGTGATGCATAGACCTACTTGGGAAAAAAATGTCAGTGTTGCCACTTTACGGGAACATGGTTTTTTTTGAGGTTGAAGCATGCGCCCGTTAATTTTTTTGTTTTTTGATCGTGACCTGGATCGGTTGACAGGCTCCAGATGCCAAACCGCTTGTCGGAAAATAACGGTTGATGGCTTGAAAGATAGGTGATGCATAGACCTACTTGGGAAAAAAATGTCAGTGTTGCCACTTTACGGGAACATGGTTTTTTTTGAGGTTGAAGCATGCGCCCGTTAATTTTTTTGTTTTTTGATCGTGACCTGGATCGGTTGACAGGCTCCAGATGCCAAACCGCTTGTCGGAAAATAACGGTTGATGGCTTGAAAGATAGGTGATGCATAGACCTACTTGGGAAAAAAATGTCAGTGTTGCCACTTTACGGGAACATGGTTTTTTTTGAGGTTGAAGCATGCGCCCGTTAATTTTTTTGTTTTTTGATCGTGACCTGGATCGGTTGACAGGCTCCAGATGCCAAACCGCTTGTCGGAAAATAACGGTTGATGGCTTGAAAGATAGGTGATGCATAGACCTACTTGGGAAAAAAATGTCAGTGTTGCCACTTTACGGGAACATGGTTTTTTTTGAGGTTGAAGCATGCGCCCGTTAATTTTTTTGTTTTTTGATCGTGACCTGGATCGGTTGACAGGCTCCAGATGCCAAACCGCTTGTCGGAAAATAACGGTTGATGGCTTGAAAGATAGGTGATGCATAGACCTACTTGGGAAAAAAATGTCAGTGTTGCCACTTTACGGGAACATGGTTTTTTTTGAGGTTGAAGCATGCGCCCATTAATTTTTTTGTTTTTTGATCGTGACCTGGATCGGTTGACAGGCTCCAGATGCCAAACCGCTTGTCGGAAAATAACGGTTGATGGCTTGAAAGATAGGTGATGCATAGACCTACTTGGGAAAAAAATGTCAGTGTTGCCACTTTACGGGAACATGGTTTTTTTTGAGGTTGAAGCATGCGCCCGTTAATTTTTTTGTTTTTTGATCGTGACCTGGATCGGTTGACAGGCTCCAGATGCCAAACCGCTTGTCGGAAAATAACGGTTGATGGCTTGAAAGATAGGTGATGCATAGACCTACTTGGGAAAAAAATGTCAGTGTTGCCACTTTACGGGAACATGGTTTTTTTTGAGGTTGAAGCATGCGCCCGTTAATTTTTTTGTTTTTTGATCGTGACCTGGATCGGTTGACAGGCTCCAGATGCCAAACCGCTTGTCGGAAAATAACGGTTGATGGCTTGAAAGATAGGTGATGCATAGACCTACTTGGGAAAAAAATGTCAGTGTTGCCACTTTACGGGAACATGGTTTTTTTTGAGGTTGAAGCATGCGCCCATTAATTTTTTTGTTTTTTGATCGTGACCTGGATCGGTTGACAGGCTCCAGATGCCAAACCGCTTGTCGGAAAATAACGGTTGATGGCTTGAAAGATAGGTGATGCATAGACCTACTTGGGAAAAAAATGTCAGTGTTACCACTTTACGGGAACATGGTTTTTTTTGAGGTTGAAGCATGCGCCCGTTAATTTTTTTGTTTTTTGATCGTGACCTGGATCGGTTGACAGGCTCCAGATGCCAAACCGCTTGTCGGAAAATAACGGTTGATGGCTTGAAAGATAGGTGATGCATAGACCTACTTGGGAAAAAAATGTCAGTGTTGCCACTTTACGGGAACATGGTTTTTTTTGAGGTTGAAGCATGCGCCCGTTAATTTTTTTGTTTTTTGATCGTGACCTGGATCGGTTGACAGGCTCCAGATGCCAAACCGCTTGTCGGAAAATAACGGTTGATGGCTTGAAAGATAGGTGATGCATAGACCTACTTGGGAAAAAAATGTCAGTGTTGCCACTTTACGGGAACATGGTTTTTTTTGAGGTTGAAGCATGCGCCCGTTAATTTTTTTGTTTTTTGATCGTGACCTGGATCGGTTGACAGGCTCCAGATGCCAAACCGCTTGTCGGAAAATAACGGTTGATGGCTTGAAAGATAGGTGATGCATAGACCTACTTGGGAAAAAAATGTCAGTGTTGCCACTTTACGGGAACATGGTTTTTTTTGAGGTTGAAGCATGCGCCCGTTAATTTTTTTGTTTTTTGATCGTGACCTGGATCGGTTGACAGGCTCCAGATGCCAAACCGCTTGTCGGAAAATAACGGTTGATGGCTTGAAAGATAGGTGATGCATAGACCTACTTGGGAAAAAAATGTCAGTGTTGCCACTTTACGGGAACATGGTTTTTTTTGAGGTTGAAGCATGCGCCCGTTAATTTTTTTGTTTTTTGATCGTGACCTGGATCGGTTGACAGGCTCCAGATGCCAAACCGCTTGTCGGAAAATAACGGTTGATGGCTTGAAAGATAGATGATGCATAGACCTACTTGGGAAAAAAATGTCAGTGTTGCCACTTTACGGGAACATGGTTTTTTTTGAGGTTGAAGCATGCGCCCATTAATTTTTTTGTTTTTTGATCGTGACCTGGATCGGTTGACAGGCTCCAGATGCCAAACCGCTTGTCGGAAAATAACGGTTGATGGCTTGAAAGATAGGTGATGCATAGACCTACTTGGGAAAAAAATGTCAGTGTTGCCACTTTACGGGAACATGGTTTTTTTTGAGGTTGAAGCATGCGCCCGTTAATTTTTTTGTTTTTTGATCGTGACCTGGATCGGTTGACAGGCTCCAGATGCCAAACCGCTTGTCGGAAAATAACGGTTGATGGCTTGAAAGATAGGTGATGCATAGACCTACTTGGGAAAAAAATGTCAGTGTTGCCACTTTACGGGAACATGGTTTTTTTTGAGGTTGAAGCATGCGCCCGTTAATTTTTTTGTTTTTTGATCGTGACCTGGATCGGTTGACAGGCTCCAGATGCCAAACCGCTTGTCGGAAAATAACGGTTGATGGCTTGAAAGATAGGTGATGCATAGACCTACTTGGGAAAAAAATGTCAGTGTTGCCACTTTACGGGAACATGGTTTTTTTTGAGGTTGAAGCATGCGCCCGTTAATTTTTTTGTTTTTTGATCGTGACCTGGATCGGTTGACAGGCTCCAGATGCCAAACCGCTTGTCGGAAAATAACGGTTGATGGCTTGAAAGATAGGTGATGCATAGACCTACTTGGGAAAAAAATGTCAGTGTTGCCACTTTACGGGAACATGGTTTTTTTTGAGGTTGAAGCATGCGCCCGTTAATTTTTTTGTTTTTTGATCGTGACCTGGATCGGTTGACAGGCTCCAGATGCCAAACCGCTTGTCGGAAAATAACGGTTGATGGCTTGAAAGATAGGTGATGCATAGACCTACTTGGGAAAAAAATGTCAGTGTTGCCACTTTACGGGAACATGGTTTTTTTTGAGGTTGAAGCATGCGCCCGTTAATTTTTTTGTTTTTTGATCGTGACCTGGATCGGTTGACAGGCTCCAGATGCCAAACCGCTTGTCGGAAAATAACGGTTGATGGCTTGAAAGATAGGTGATGCATAGACCTACTTGGGAAAAAAATGTCAGTGTTGCCACTTTACGGGAACATGGTTTTTTTTGAGGTTGAAGCATGCGCCCATTAATTTTTTTGTTTTTTGATCGTGACCTGGATCGGTTGACAGGCTCCAGATGCCAAACCGCTTGTCGGAAAATAACGGTTGATGGCTTGAAAGATAGGTGATGCATAGACCTACTTGGGAAAAAAATGTCAGTGTTGCCACTTTACGGGAACATGGTTTTTTTTGAGGTTGAAGCATGCGCCCGTTAATTTTTTTGTTTTTTGATCGTGACCTGGATCGGTTGACAGGCTCCAGATGCCAAACCGCTTGTCGGAAAATAACGGTTGATGGCTTGAAAGATAGGTGATGCATAGACCTACTTGGGAAAAAAATGTCAGTGTTGCCACTTTACGGGAACATGGTTTTTTTTGAGGTTGAAGCATGCGCCCGTTAATTTTTTTGTTTTTTGATCGTGACCTGGATCGGTTGACAGGCTCCAGATGCCAAACCGCTTGTCGGAAAATAACGGTTGATGGCTTGAAAGATAGGTGATGCATAGACCTACTTGGGAAAAAAATGTCAGTGTTGCCACTTTACGGGAACATGGTTTTTTTTGAGGTTGAAGCATGCGCCCATTAATTTTTTTGTTTTTTGATCGTGACCTGGATCGGTTGACAGGCTCCAGATGCCAAACCGCTTGTCGGAAAATAACGGTTGATGGCTTGAAAGATAGGTGATGCATAGACCTACTTGGGAAAAAAATGTCAGTGTTACCACTTTACGGGAACATGGTTTTTTTTGAGGTTGAAGCATGCGCCCGTTAATTTTTTTGTTTTTTGATCGTGACCTGGATCGGTTGACAGGCTCCAGATGCCAAACCGCTTGTCGGAAAATAACGGTTGATGGCTTGAAAGATAGGTGATGCATAGACCTACTTGGGAAAAAAATGTCAGTGTTGCCACTTTACGGGAACATGGTTTTTTTTGAGGTTGAAGCATGCGCCCGTTAATTTTTTTGTTTTTTGATCGTGACCTGGATCGGTTGACAGGCTCCAGATGCCAAACCGCTTGTCGGAAAATAACGGTTGATGGCTTGAAAGATAGGTGATGCATAGACCTACTTGGGAAAAAAATGTCAGTGTTGCCACTTTACGGGAACATGGTTTTTTTTGAGGTTGAAGCATGCGCCCGTTAATTTTTTTGTTTTTTGATCGTGACCTGGATCGGTTGACAGGCTCCAGATGCCAAACCGCTTGTCGGAAAATAACGGTTGATGGCTTGAAAGATAGGTGATGCATAGACCTACTTGGGAAAAAAATGTCAGTGTTGCCACTTTACGGGAACATGGTTTTTTTTGAGGTTGAAGCATGCGCCCGTTAATTTTTTTGTTTTTTGATCGTGACCTGGATCGGTTGACAGGCTCCAGATGCCAAACCGCTTGTCGGAAAATAACGGTTGATGGCTTGAAAGATAGGTGATGCATAGACCTACTTGGGAAAAAAATGTCAGTGTTGCCACTTTACGGGAACATGGTTTTTTTTGAGGTTGAAGCATGCGCCCGTTAATTTTTTTGTTTTTTGATCGTGACCTGGATCGGTTGACAGGCTCCAGATGCCAAACCGCTTGTCGGAAAATAACGGTTGATGGCTTGAAAGATAGATGATGCATAGACCTACTTGGGAAAAAAATGTCAGTGTTGCCACTTTACGGGAACATGGTTTTTTTTGAGGTTGAAGCATGCGCCCATTAATTTTTTTGTTTTTTGATCGTGACCTGGATCGGTTGACAGGCTCCAGATGCCAAACCGCTTGTCGGAAAATAACGGTTGATGGCTTGAAAGATAGGTGATGCATAGACCTACTTGGGAAAAAAATGTCAGTGTTGCCACTTTACGGGAACATGGTTTTTTTTGAGGTTGAAGCATGCGCCCGTTAATTTTTTTGTTTTTTGATCGTGACCTGGATCGGTTGACAGGCTCCAGATGCCAAACCGCTTGTCGGAAAATAACGGTTGATGGCTTGAAAGATAGGTGATGCATAGACCTACTTGGGAAAAAAATGTCAGTGTTGCCACTTTACGGGAACATGGTTTTTTTTGAGGTTGAAGCATGCGCCCGTTAATTTTTTTGTTTTTTGATCGTGACCTGGATCGGTTGACAGGCTCCAGATGCCAAACCGCTTGTCGGAAAATAACGGTTGATGGCTTGAAAGATAGGTGATGCATAGACCTACTTGGGAAAAAAATGTCAGTGTTGCCACTTTACGGGAACATGGTTTTTTTTGAGGTTGAAGCATGCGCCCGTTAATTTTTTTGTTTTTTGATCGTGACCTGGATCGGTTGACAGGCTCCAGATGCCAAACCGCTTGTCGGAAAATAACGGTTGATGGCTTGAAAGATAGGTGATGCATAGACCTACTTGGGAAAAAAATGTCAGTGTTGCCACTTTACGGGAACATGGTTTTTTTTGAGGTTGAAGCATGCGCCCGTTAATTTTTTTGTTTTTTGATCGTGACCTGGATCGGTTGACAGGCTCCAGATGCCAAACCGCTTGTCGGAAAATAACGGTTGATGGCTTGAAAGATAGGTGATGCATAGACCTACTTGGGAAAAAAATGTCAGTGTTGCCACTTTACGGGAACATGGTTTTTTTTGAGGTTGAAGCATGCGCCCGTTAATTTTTTTGTTTTTTGATCGTGACCTGGATCGGTTGACAGGCTCCAGATGCCAAACCGCTTGTCGGAAAATAACGGTTGATGGCTTGAAAGATAGGTGATGCATAGACCTACTTGGGAAAAAAATGTCAGTGTTGCCACTTTACGGGAACATGGTTTTTTTTGAGGTTGAAGCATGCGCCCATTAATTTTTTTGTTTTTTGATCGTGACCTGGATCGGTTGACAGGCTCCAGATGCCAAACCGCTTGTCGGAAAATAACGGTTGATGGCTTGAAAGATAGGTGATGCATAGACCTACTTGGGAAAAAAATGTCAGTGTTACCACTTTACGGGAACATGGTTTTTTTTGAGGTTGAAGCATGCGCCCGTTAATTTTTTTGTTTTTTGATCGTGACCTGGATCGGTTGACAGGCTCCAGATGCCAAACCGCTTGTCGGAAAATAACGGTTGATGGCTTGAAAGATAGGTGATGCATAGACCTACTTGGGAAAAAAATGTCAGTGCTGCCACTTTACGGGAACATGGTTTTTTTTGAGGTTGAAGCATGCGCCCGTTAATTTTTTTGTTTTTTGATCGTGACCTGGATCGGTTGACAGGCTCCAGATGCCAAACCGCTTGTCGGAAAATAACGGTTGATGGCTTGAAAGATAGGTGATGCATAGACCTACTTGGGAAAAAAATGTCAGTGTTGCCACTTTACGGGAACATGGTTTTTTTTGAGGTTGAAGCATGCGCCCGTTAATTTTTTTGTTTTTTGATCGTGACCTGGATCGGTTGACAGGCTCCAGATGCCAAACCGCTTGTCGGAAAATAACGGTTGATGGCTTGAAAGATAGGTGATGCATAGACCTACTTGGGAAAAAAATGTCAGTGTTGCCACTTTACGGGAACATGGTTTTTTTTGAGGTTGAAGCATGCGCCCGTTAATTTTTTTGTTTTTTGATCGTGACCTGGATCGGTTGACAGGCTCCAGATGCCAAACCGCTTGTCGGAAAATAACGGTTGATGGCTTGAAAGATAGGTGATGCATAGACCTACTTGGGAAAAAAATGTCAGTGTTGCCACTTTACGGGAACATGGTTTTTTTTGAGGTTGAAGCATGCGCCCGTTAATTTTTTTGTTTTTTGATCGTGACCTGGATCGGTTGACAGGCTCCAGATGCCAAACCGCTTGTCGGAAAATAACGGTTGATGGCTTGAAAGATAGATGATGCATAGACCTACTTGGGAAAAAAATGTCAGTGTTGCCACTTTACGGGAACATGGTTTTTTTTGAGGTTGAAGCATGCGCCCATTAATTTTTTTGTTTTTTGATCGTGACCTGGATCGGTTGACAGGCTCCAGATGCCAAACCGCTTGTCGGAAAATAACGGTTGATGGCTTGAAAGATAGGTGATGCATAGACCTACTTGGGAAAAAAATGTCAGTGTTGCCACTTTACGGGAACATGGTTTTTTTTGAGGTTGAAGCATGCGCCCGTTAATTTTTTTGTTTTTTGATCGTGACCTGGATCGGTTGACAGGCTCCAGATGCCAAACCGCTTGTCGGAAAATAACGGTTGATGGCTTGAAAGATAGGTGATGCATAGACCTACTTGGGAAAAAAATGTCAGTGTTGCCACTTTACGGGAACATGGTTTTTTTTGAGGTTGAAGCATGCGCCCGTTAATTTTTTTGTTTTTTGATCGTGACCTGGATCGGTTGACAGGCTCCAGATGCCAAACCGCTTGTCGGAAAATAACGGTTGATGGCTTGAAAGATAGGTGATGCATAGACCTACTTGGGAAAAAAATGTCAGTGTTGCCACTTTACGGGAACATGGTTTTTTTTGAGGTTGAAGCATGCGCCCGTTAATTTTTTTGTTTTTTGATCGTGACCTGGATCGGTTGACAGGCTCCAGATGCCAAACCGCTTGTCGGAAAATAACGGTTGATGGCTTGAAAGATAGGTGATGCATAGACCTACTTGGGAAAAAAATGTCAGTGTTGCCACTTTACGGGAACATGGTTTTTTTTGAGGTTGAAGCATGCGCCCGTTAATTTTTTTGTTTTTTGATCGTGACCTGGATCGGTTGACAGGCTCCAGATGCCAAACCGCTTGTCGGAAAATAACGGTTGATGGCTTGAAAGATAGGTGATGCATAGACCTACTTGGGAAAAAAATGTCAGTGTTGCCACTTTACGGGAACATGGTTTTTTTTGAGGTTGAAGCATGCGCCCGTTAATTTTTTTGTTTTTTGATCGTGACCTGGATCGGTTGACAGGCTCCAGATGCCAAACCGCTTGTCGGAAAATAACGGTTGATGGCTTGAAAGATAGGTGATGCATAGACCTACTTGGGAAAAAAATGTCAGTGTTGCCACTTTACGGGAACATGGTTTTTTTTGAGGTTGAAGCATGCGCCCATTAATTTTTTTGTTTTTTGATCGTGACCTGGATCGGTTGACAGGCTCCAGATGCCAAACCGCTTGTCGGAAAATAACGGTTGATGGCTTGAAAGATAGGTGATGCATAGACCTACTTGGGAAAAAAATGTCAGTGTTGCCACTTTACGGGAACATGGTTTTTTTTGAGGTTGAAGCATGCGCCCGTTAATTTTTTTGTTTTTTGATCGTGACCTGGATCGGTTGACAGGCTCCAGATGCCAAACCGCTTGTCGGAAAATAACGGTTGATGGCTTGAAAGATAGGTGATGCATAGACCTACTTGGGAAAAAAATGTCAGTGTTGCCACTTTACGGGAACATGGTTTTTTTTGAGGTTGAAGCATGCGCCCGTTAATTTTTTTGTTTTTTGATCGTGACCTGGATCGGTTGACAGGCTCCAGATGCCAAACCGCTTGTCGGAAAATAACGGTTGATGGCTTGAAAGATAGGTGATGCATAGACCTACTTGGGAAAAAAATGTCAGTGTTGCCACTTTACGGGAACATGGTTTTTTTTGAGGTTGAAGCATGCGCCCGTTAATTTTTTTGTTTTTTGATCGTGACCTGGATCGGTTGACAGGCTCCAGATGCCAAACCGCTTGTCGGAAAATAACGGTTGATGGCTTGAAAGATAGGTGATGCATAGACCTACTTGGGAAAAAAATGTCAGTGTTGCCACTTTACGGGAACATGGTTTTTTTTGAGGTTGAAGCATGCGCCCGTTAATTTTTTTGTTTTTTGATCGTGACCTGGATCGGTTGACAGGCTCCAGATGCCAAACCGCTTGTCGGAAAATAACGGTTGATGGCTTGAAAGATAGGTGATGCATAGACCTACTTGGGAAAAAAATGTCAGTGTTGCCACTTTACGGGAACATGGTTTTTTTTGAGGTTGAAGCATGCGCCCGTTAATTTTTTTGTTTTTTGATCGTGACCTGGATCGGTTGACAGGCTCCAGATGCCAAACCGCTTGTCGGAAAATAACGGTTGATGGCTTGAAAGATAGGTGATGCATAGACCTACTTGGGAAAAAAATGTCAGTGTTGCCACTTTACGGGAACATGGTTTTTTTTGAGGTTGAAGCATGCGCCCATTAATTTTTTTGTTTTTTGATCGTGACCTGGATCGGTTGACAGGCTCCAGATGCCAAACCGCTTGTCGGAAAATAACGGTTGATGGCTTGAAAGATAGGTGATGCATAGACCTACTTGGGAAAAAAATGTCAGTGTTACCACTTTACGGGAACATGGTTTTTTTTGAGGTTGAAGCATGCGCCCGTTAATTTTTTTGTTTTTTGATCGTGACCTGGATCGGTTGACAGGCTCCAGATGCCAAACCGCTTGTCGGAAAATAACGGTTGATGGCTTGAAAGATAGGTGATGCATAGACCTACTTGGGAAAAAAATGTCAGTGTTGCCACTTTACGGGAACATGGTTTTTTTTTGAGGTTGAAGCATGCGCCCGTTAATTTTTTTGTTTTTTGATCGTGACCTGGATCGGTTGACAGGCTCCAGATGCCAAACCGCTTGTCGGAAAATAACGGTTGATGGCTTGAAAGATAGGTGATGCATAGACCTACTTGGGAAAAAAATGTCAGTGTTGCCACTTTACGGGAACATGGTTTTTTTTGAGGTTGAAGCATGCGCCCGTTAATTTTTTTGTTTTTTGATCGTGACCTGGATCGGTTGACAGGCTCCAGATGCCAAACCGCTTGTCGGAAAATAACGGTTGATGGCTTGAAAGATAGGTGATGCATAGACCTACTTGGGAAAAAAATGTCAGTGTTGCCACTTTACGGGAACATGGTTTTTTTTGAGGTTGAAGCATGCGCCCGTTAATTTTTTTGTTTTTTGATCGTGACCTGGATCGGTTGACAGGCTCCAGATGCCAAACCGCTTGTCGGAAAATAACGGTTGATGGCTTGAAAGATAGGTGATGCATAGACCTACTTGGGAAAAAAATGTCAGTGTTGCCACTTTACGGGAACATGGTTTTTTTTGAGGTTGAAGCATGCGCCCGTTAATTTTTTTGTTTTTTGATCGTGACCTGGATCGGTTGACAGGCTCCAGATGCCAAACCGCTTGTCGGAAAATAACGGTTGATGGCTTGAAAGATAGATGATGCATAGACCTACTTGGGAAAAAAATGTCAGTGTTGCCACTTTACGGGAACATGGTTTTTTTTGAGGTTGAAGCATGCGCCCATTAATTTTTTTGTTTTTTGATCGTGACCTGGATCGGTTGACAGGCTCCAGATGCCAAACCGCTTGTCGGAAAATAACGGTTGATGGCTTGAAAGATAGGTGATGCATAGACCTACTTGGGAAAAAAATGTCAGTGTTGCCACTTTACGGGAACATGGTTTTTTTTGAGGTTGAAGCATGCGCCCGTTAATTTTTTTGTTTTTTGATCGTGACCTGGATCGGTTGACAGGCTCCAGATGCCAAACCGCTTGTCGGAAAATAACGGTTGATGGCTTGAAAGATAGGTGATGCATAGACCTACTTGGGAAAAAAATGTCAGTGTTGCCACTTTACGGGAACATGGTTTTTTTTTGAGGTTGAAGCATGCGCCCGTTAATTTTTTTGTTTTTTGATCGTGACCTGGATCGGTTGACAGGCTCCAGATGCCAAACCGCTTGTCGGAAAATAACGGTTGATGGCTTGAAAGATAGGTGATGCATAGACCTACTTGGGAAAAAAATGTCAGTGTTGCCACTTTACGGGAACATGGTTTTTTTTGAGGTTGAAGCATGCGCCCGTTAATTTTTTTGTTTTTTGATCGTGACCTGGATCGGTTGACAGGCTCCAGATGCCAAACCGCTTGTCGGAAAATAACGGTTGATGGCTTGAAAGATAGGTGATGCATAGACCTACTTGGGAAAAAAATGTCAGTGTTGCCACTTTACGGGAACATGGTTTTTTTTGAGGTTGAAGCATGCGCCCGTTAATTTTTTTGTTTTTTGATCGTGACCTGGATCGGTTGACAGGCTCCAGATGCCAAACCGCTTGTCGGAAAATAACGGTTGATGGCTTGAAAGATAGGTGATGCATAGACCTACTTGGGAAAAAAATGTCAGTGTTGCCACTTTACGGGAACATGGTTTTTTTTTGAGGTTGAAGCATGCGCCCGTTAATTTTTTTGTTTTTTGATCGTGACCTGGATCGGTTGACAGGCTCCAGATGCCAAACCGCTTGTCGGAAAATAACGGTTGATGGCTTGAAAGATAGGTGATGCATAGACCTACTTGGGAAAAAAATGTCAGTGTTGCCACTTTACGGGAACATGGTTTTTTTTGAGGTTGAAGCATGCGCCCATTAATTTTTTTGTTTTTTGATCGTGACCTGGATCGGTTGACAGGCTCCAGATGCCAAACCGCTTGTCGGAAAATAACGGTTGATGGCTTGAAAGATAGGTGATGCATAGACCTACTTGGGAAAAAAATGTCAGTGTTGCCACTTTACGGGAACATGGTTTTTTTTGAGGTTGAAGCATGCGCCCGTTAATTTTTTTGTTTTTTGATCGTGACCTGGATCGGTTGACAGGCTCCAGATGCCAAACCGCTTGTCGGAAAATAACGGTTGATGGCTTGAAAGATAGGTGATGCATAGACCTACTTGGGAAAAAAATGTCAGTGTTGCCACTTTACGGGAACATGGTTTTTTTTGAGGTTGAAGCATGCGCCCGTTAATTTTTTTGTTTTTTGATCGTGACCTGGATCGGTTGACAGGCTCCAGATGCCAAACCGCTTGTCGGAAAATAACGGTTGATGGCTTGAAAGATAGGTGATGCATAGACCTACTTGGGAAAAAAATGTCAGTGTTGCCACTTTACGGGAACATGGTTTTTTTTGAGGTTGAAGCATGCGCCCGTTAATTTTTTTGTTTTTTGATCGTGACCTGGATCGGTTGACAGGCTCCAGATGCCAAACCGCTTGTCGGAAAATAACGGTTGATGGCTTGAAAGATAGGTGATGCATAGACCTACTTGGGAAAAAAATGTCAGTGTTGCCACTTTACGGGAACATGGTTTTTTTTGAGGTTGAAGCATGCGCCCGTTAATTTTTTTGTTTTTTGATCGTGACCTGGATCGGTTGACAGGCTCCAGATGCCAAACCGCTTGTCGGAAAATAACGGTTGATGGCTTGAAAGATAGGTGATGCATAGACCTACTTGGGAAAAAAATGTCAGTGTTGCCACTTTACGGGAACATGGTTTTTTTTGAGGTTGAAGCATGCGCCCGTTAATTTTTTTGTTTTTTGATCGTGACCTGGATCGGTTGACAGGCTCCAGATGCCAAACCGCTTGTCGGAAAATAACGGTTGATGGCTTGAAAGATAGGTGATGCATAGACCTACTTGGGAAAAAAATGTCAGTGTTGCCACTTTACGGGAACATGGTTTTTTTTGAGGTTGAAGCATGCGCCCGTTAATTTTTTTGTTTTTTGATCGTGACCTGGATCGGTTGACAGGCTCCAGATGCCAAACCGCTTGTCGGAAAATAACGGTTGATGGCTTGAAAGATAGGTGATGCATAGACCTACTTGGGAAAAAAATGTCAGTGTTGCCACTTTACGGGAACATGGTTTTTTTTGAGGTTGAAGCATGCGCCCGTTAATTTTTTTGTTTTTTGATCGTGACCTGGATCGGTTGACAGGCTCCAGATGCCAAACCGCTTGTCGGAAAATAACGGTTGATGGCTTGAAAGATAGGTGATGCATAGACCTACTTGGGAAAAAAATGTCAGTGTTGCCACTTTACGGGAACATGGTTTTTTTTGAGGTTGAAGCATGCGCCCGTTAATTTTTTTGTTTTTTGATCGTGACCTGGATCGGTTGACAGGCTCCAGATGCCAAACCGCTTGTCGGAAAATAACGGTTGATGGCTTGAAAGATAGGTGATGCATAGACCTACTTGGGAAAAAAATGTCAGTGTTGCCACTTTACGGGAACATGGTTTTTTTTGAGGTTGAAGCATGCGCCCATTAATTTTTTTGTTTTTTGATCGTGACCTGGATCGGTTGACAGGCTCCAGATGCCAAACCGCTTGTCGGAAAATAACGGTTGATGGCTTGAAAGATAGGTGATGCATAGACCTACTTGGGAAAAAAATGTCAGTGTTGCCACTTTACGGGAACATGGTTTTTTTTGAGGTTGAAGCATGCGCCCGTTAATTTTTTTGTTTTTTGATCGTGACCTGGATCGGTTGACAGGCTCCAGATGCCAAACCGCTTGTCGGAAAATAACGGTTGATGGCTTGAAAGATAGGTGATGCATAGACCTACTTGGGAAAAAAATGTCAGTGTTGCCACTTTACGGGAACATGGTTTTTTTTGAGGTTGAAGCATGCGCCCGTTAATTTTTTTGTTTTTTGATCGTGACCTGGATCGGTTGACAGGCTCCAGATGCCAAACCGCTTGTCGGAAAATAACGGTTGATGGCTTGAAAGATAGGTGATGCATAGACCTACTTGGGAAAAAAATGTCAGTGTTGCCACTTTACGGGAACATGGTTTTTTTTGAGGTTGAAGCATGCGCCCGTTAATTTTTTTGTTTTTTGATCGTGACCTGGATCGGTTGACAGGCTCCAGATGCCAAACCGCTTGTCGGAAAATAACGGTTGATGGCTTGAAAGATAGGTGATGCATAGACCTACTTGGGAAAAAAATGTCAGTGTTGCCACTTTACGGGAACATGGTTTTTTTTGAGGTTGAAGCATGCGCCCGTTAATTTTTTTGTTTTTTGATCGTGACCTGGATCGGTTGACAGGCTCCAGATGCCAAACCGCTTGTCGGAAAATAACGGTTGATGGCTTGAAAGATAGGTGATGCATAGACCTACTTGGGAAAAAAATGTCAGTGTTGCCACTTTACGGGAACATGGTTTTTTTTGAGGTTGAAGCATGCGCCCGTTAATTTTTTTGTTTTTTGATCGTGACCTGGATCGGTTGACAGGCTCCAGATGCCAAACCGCTTGTCGGAAAATAACGGTTGATGGCTTGAAAGATAGGTGATGCATAGACCTACTTGGGAAAAAAATGTCAGTGTTGCCACTTTACGGGAACATGGTTTTTTTTGAGGTTGAAGCATGCGCCCATTAATTTTTTTGTTTTTTGATCGTGACCTGGATCGGTTGACAGGCTCCAGATGCCAAACCGCTTGTCGGAAAATAACGGTTGATGGCTTGAAAGATAGGTGATGCATAGACCTACTTGGGAAAAAAATGTCAGTGTTGCCACTTTACGGGAACATGGTTTTTTTTGAGGTTGAAGCATGCGCCCGTTAATTTTTTTGTTTTTTGATCGTGACCTGGATCGGTTGACAGGCTCCAGATGCCAAACCGCTTGTCGGAAAATAACGGTTGATGGCTTGAAAGATAGGTGATGCATAGACCTACTTGGGAAAAAAATGTCAGTGTTGCCACTTTACGGGAACATGGTTTTTTTTGAGGTTGAAGCATGCGCCCGTTAATTTTTTTGTTTTTTGATCGTGACCTGGATCGGTTGACAGGCTCCAGATGCCAAACCGCTTGTCGGAAAATAACGGTTGATGGCTTGAAAGATAGGTGATGCATAGACCTACTTGGGAAAAAAATGTCAGTGTTGCCACTTTACGGGAACATGGTTTTTTTTGAGGTTGAAGCATGCGCCCATTAATTTTTTTGTTTTTTGATCGTGACCTGGATCGGTTGACAGGCTCCAGATGCCAAACCGCTTGTCGGAAAATAACGGTTGATGGCTTGAAAGATAGGTGATGCATAGACCTACTTGGGAAAAAAATGTCAGTGTTACCACTTTACGGGAACATGGTTTTTTTTGAGGTTGAAGCATGCGCCCGTTAATTTTTTTGTTTTTTGATCGTGACCTGGATCGGTTGACAGGCTCCAGATGCCAAACCGCTTGTCGGAAAATAACGGTTGATGGCTTGAAAGATAGGTGATGCATAGACCTACTTGGGAAAAAAATGTCAGTGTTGCCACTTTACGGGAACATGGTTTTTTTTGAGGTTGAAGCATGCGCCCGTTAATTTTTTTGTTTTTTGATCGTGACCTGGATCGGTTGACAGGCTCCAGATGCCAAACCGCTTGTCGGAAAATAACGGTTGATGGCTTGAAAGATAGGTGATGCATAGACCTACTTGGGAAAAAAATGTCAGTGTTGCCACTTTACGGGAACATGGTTTTTTTTGAGGTTGAAGCATGCGCCCGTTAATTTTTTTGTTTTTTGATCGTGACCTGGATCGGTTGACAGGCTCCAGATGCCAAACCGCTTGTCGGAAAATAACGGTTGATGGCTTGAAAGATAGGTGATGCATAGACCTACTTGGGAAAAAAATGTCAGTGTTGCCACTTTACGGGAACATGGTTTTTTTTGAGGTTGAAGCATGCGCCCGTTAATTTTTTTGTTTTTTGATCGTGACCTGGATCGGTTGACAGGCTCCAGATGCCAAACCGCTTGTCGGAAAATAACGGTTGATGGCTTGAAAGATAGGTGATGCATAGACCTACTTGGGAAAAAAATGTCAGTGTTGCCACTTTACGGGAACATGGTTTTTTTTGAGGTTGAAGCATGCGCCCGTTAATTTTTTTGTTTTTTGATCGTGACCTGGATCGGTTGACAGGCTCCAGATGCCAAACCGCTTGTCGGAAAATAACGGTTGATGGCTTGAAAGATAGATGATGCATAGACCTACTTGGGAAAAAAATGTCAGTGTTGCCACTTTACGGGAACATGGTTTTTTTTGAGGTTGAAGCATGCGCCCATTAATTTTTTTGTTTTTTGATCGTGACCTGGATCGGTTGACAGGCTCCAGATGCCAAACCGCTTGTCGGAAAATAACGGTTGATGGCTTGAAAGATAGGTGATGCATAGACCTACTTGGGAAAAAAATGTCAGTGTTGCCACTTTACGGGAACATGGTTTTTTTTGAGGTTGAAGCATGCGCCCGTTAATTTTTTTGTTTTTTGATCGTGACCTGGATCGGTTGACAGGCTCCAGATGCCAAACCGCTTGTCGGAAAATAACGGTTGATGGCTTGAAAGATAGGTGATGCATAGACCTACTTGGGAAAAAAATGTCAGTGTTGCCACTTTACGGGAACATGGTTTTTTTTGAGGTTGAAGCATGCGCCCGTTAATTTTTTTGTTTTTTGATCGTGACCTGGATCGGTTGACAGGCTCCAGATGCCAAACCGCTTGTCGGAAAATAACGGTTGATGGCTTGAAAGATAGGTGATGCATAGACCTACTTGGGAAAAAAATGTCAGTGTTGCCACTTTACGGGAACATGGTTTTTTTTGAGGTTGAAGCATGCGCCCGTTAATTTTTTTGTTTTTTGATCGTGACCTGGATCGGTTGACAGGCTCCAGATGCCAAACCGCTTGTCGGAAAATAACGGTTGATGGCTTGAAAGATAGGTGATGCATAGACCTACTTGGGAAAAAAATGTCAGTGTTGCCACTTTACGGGAACATGGTTTTTTTTGAGGTTGAAGCATGCGCCCGTTAATTTTTTTGTTTTTTGATCGTGACCTGGATCGGTTGACAGGCTCCAGATGCCAAACCGCTTGTCGGAAAATAACGGTTGATGGCTTGAAAGATAGGTGATGCATAGACCTACTTGGGAAAAAAATGTCAGTGTTGCCACTTTACGGGAACATGGTTTTTTTTGAGGTTGAAGCATGCGCCCGTTAATTTTTTTGTTTTTTGATCGTGACCTGGATCGGTTGACAGGCTCCAGATGCCAAACCGCTTGTCGGAAAATAACGGTTGATGGCTTGAAAGATAGGTGATGCATAGACCTACTTGGGAAAAAAATGTCAGTGTTGCCACTTTACGGGAACATGGTTTTTTTTGAGGTTGAAGCATGCGCCCATTAATTTTTTTGTTTTTTGATCGTGACCTGGATCGGTTGACAGGCTCCAGATGCCAAACCGCTTGTCGGAAAATAACGGTTGATGGCTTGAAAGATAGGTGATGCATAGACCTACTTGGGAAAAAAATGTCAGTGTTGCCACTTTACGGGAACATGGTTTTTTTTGAGGTTGAAGCATGCGCCCGTTAATTTTTTTGTTTTTTGATCGTGACCTGGATCGGTTGACAGGCTCCAGATGCCAAACCGCTTGTCGGAAAATAACGGTTGATGGCTTGAAAGATAGGTGATGCATAGACCTACTTGGGAAAAAAATGTCAGTGTTGCCACTTTACGGGAACATGGTTTTTTTTGAGGTTGAAGCATGCGCCCGTTAATTTTTTTGTTTTTTGATCGTGACCTGGATCGGTTGACAGGCTCCAGATGCCAAACCGCTTGTCGGAAAATAACGGTTGATGGCTTGAAAGATAGGTGATGCATAGACCTACTTGGGAAAAAAATGTCAGTGTTGCCACTTTACGGGAACATGGTTTTTTTTGAGGTTGAAGCATGCGCCCATTAATTTTTTTGTTTTTTGATCGTGACCTGGATCGGTTGACAGGCTCCAGATGCCAAACCGCTTGTCGGAAAATAACGGTTGATGGCTTGAAAGATAGGTGATGCATAGACCTACTTGGGAAAAAAATGTCAGTGTTACCACTTTACGGGAACATGGTTTTTTTTGAGGTTGAAGCATGCGCCCGTTAATTTTTTTGTTTTTTGATCGTGACCTGGATCGGTTGACAGGCTCCAGATGCCAAACCGCTTGTCGGAAAATAACGGTTGATGGCTTGAAAGATAGGTGATGCATAGACCTACTTGGGAAAAAAATGTCAGTGTTGCCACTTTACGGGAACATGGTTTTTTTTGAGGTTGAAGCATGCGCCCGTTAATTTTTTTGTTTTTTGATCGTGACCTGGATCGGTTGACAGGCTCCAGATGCCAAACCGCTTGTCGGAAAATAACGGTTGATGGCTTGAAAGATAGGTGATGCATAGACCTACTTGGGAAAAAAATGTCAGTGTTGCCACTTTACGGGAACATGGTTTTTTTTGAGGTTGAAGCATGCGCCCGTTAATTTTTTTGTTTTTTGATCGTGACCTGGATCGGTTGACAGGCTCCAGATGCCAAACCGCTTGTCGGAAAATAACGGTTGATGGCTTGAAAGATAGGTGATGCATAGACCTACTTGGGAAAAAAATGTCAGTGTTGCCACTTTACGGGAACATGGTTTTTTTTGAGGTTGAAGCATGCGCCCGTTAATTTTTTTGTTTTTTGATCGTGACCTGGATCGGTTGACAGGCTCCAGATGCCAAACCGCTTGTCGGAAAATAACGGTTGATGGCTTGAAAGATAGGTGATGCATAGACCTACTTGGGAAAAAAATGTCAGTGTTGCCACTTTACGGGAACATGGTTTTTTTTGAGGTTGAAGCATGCGCCCGTTAATTTTTTTGTTTTTTGATCGTGACCTGGATCGGTTGACAGGCTCCAGATGCCAAACCGCTTGTCGGAAAATAACGGTTGATGGCTTGAAAGATAGATGATGCATAGACCTACTTGGGAAAAAAATGTCAGTGTTGCCACTTTACGGGAACATGGTTTTTTTTGAGGTTGAAGCATGCGCCCATTAATTTTTTTGTTTTTTGATCGTGACCTGGATCGGTTGACAGGCTCCAGATGCCAAACCGCTTGTCGGAAAATAACGGTTGATGGCTTGAAAGATAGGTGATGCATAGACCTACTTGGGAAAAAAATGTCAGTGTTGCCACTTTACGGGAACATGGTTTTTTTTGAGGTTGAAGCATGCGCCCGTTAATTTTTTTGTTTTTTGATCGTGACCTGGATCGGTTGACAGGCTCCAGATGCCAAACCGCTTGTCGGAAAATAACGGTTGATGGCTTGAAAGATAGGTGATGCATAGACCTACTTGGGAAAAAAATGTCAGTGTTGCCACTTTACGGGAACATGGTTTTTTTTGAGGTTGAAGCATGCGCCCGTTAATTTTTTTGTTTTTTGATCGTGACCTGGATCGGTTGACAGGCTCCAGATGCCAAACCGCTTGTCGGAAAATAACGGTTGATGGCTTGAAAGATAGGTGATGCATAGACCTACTTGGGAAAAAAATGTCAGTGTTGCCACTTTACGGGAACATGGTTTTTTTTGAGGTTGAAGCATGCGCCCGTTAATTTTTTTGTTTTTTGATCGTGACCTGGATCGGTTGACAGGCTCCAGATGCCAAACCGCTTGTCGGAAAATAACGGTTGATGGCTTGAAAGATAGGTGATGCATAGACCTACTTGGGAAAAAAATGTCAGTGTTGCCACTTTACGGGAACATGGTTTTTTTTGAGGTTGAAGCATGCGCCCGTTAATTTTTTTGTTTTTTGATCGTGACCTGGATCGGTTGACAGGCTCCAGATGCCAAACCGCTTGTCGGAAAATAACGGTTGATGGCTTGAAAGATAGGTGATGCATAGACCTACTTGGGAAAAAAATGTCAGTGTTGCCACTTTACGGGAACATGGTTTTTTTTGAGGTTGAAGCATGCGCCCGTTAATTTTTTTGTTTTTTGATCGTGACCTGGATCGGTTGACAGGCTCCAGATGCCAAACCGCTTGTCGGAAAATAACGGTTGATGGCTTGAAAGATAGGTGATGCATAGACCTACTTGGGAAAAAAATGTCAGTGTTGCCACTTTACGGGAACATGGTTTTTTTTGAGGTTGAAGCATGCGCCCATTAATTTTTTTGTTTTTTGATCGTGACCTGGATCGGTTGACAGGCTCCAGATGCCAAACCGCTTGTCGGAAAATAACGGTTGATGGCTTGAAAGATAGGTGATGCATAGACCTACTTGGGAAAAAAATGTCAGTGTTGCCACTTTACGGGAACATGGTTTTTTTTGAGGTTGAAGCATGCGCCCGTTAATTTTTTTGTTTTTTGATCGTGACCTGGATCGGTTGACAGGCTCCAGATGCCAAACCGCTTGTCGGAAAATAACGGTTGATGGCTTGAAAGATAGGTGATGCATAGACCTACTTGGGAAAAAAATGTCAGTGTTGCCACTTTACGGGAACATGGTTTTTTTTGAGGTTGAAGCATGCGCCCGTTAATTTTTTTGTTTTTTGATCGTGACCTGGATCGGTTGACAGGCTCCAGATGCCAAACCGCTTGTCGGAAAATAACGGTTGATGGCTTGAAAGATAGGTGATGCATAGACCTACTTGGGAAAAAAATGTCAGTGTTGCCACTTTACGGGAACATGGTTTTTTTTGAGGTTGAAGCATGCGCCCGTTAATTTTTTTGTTTTTTGATCGTGACCTGGATCGGTTGACAGGCTCCAGATGCCAAACCGCTTGTCGGAAAATAACGGTTGATGGCTTGAAAGATAGGTGATGCATAGACCTACTTGGGAAAAAAATGTCAGTGTTGCCACTTTACGGGAACATGGTTTTTTTTGAGGTTGAAGCATGCGCCCGTTAATTTTTTTGTTTTTTGATCGTGACCTGGATCGGTTGACAGGCTCCAGATGCCAAACCGCTTGTCGGAAAATAACGGTTGATGGCTTGAAAGATAGGTGATGCATAGACCTACTTGGGAAAAAAATGTCAGTGTTGCCACTTTACGGGAACATGGTTTTTTTTGAGGTTGAAGCATGCGCCCGTTAATTTTTTTGTTTTTTGATCGTGACCTGGATCGGTTGACAGGCTCCAGATGCCAAACCGCTTGTCGGAAAATAACGGTTGATGGCTTGAAAGATAGGTGATGCATAGACCTACTTGGGAAAAAAATGTCAGTGTTGCCACTTTACGGGAACATGGTTTTTTTTGAGGTTGAAGCATGCGCCCGTTAATTTTTTTGTTTTTTGATCGTGACCTGGATCGGTTGACAGGCTCCAGATGCCAAACCGCTTGTCGGAAAATAACGGTTGATGGCTTGAAAGATAGGTGATGCATAGACCTACTTGGGAAAAAAATGTCAGTGTTGCCACTTTACGGGAACATGGTTTTTTTTGAGGTTGAAGCATGCGCCCGTTAATTTTTTTGTTTTTTGATCGTGACCTGGATCGGTTGACAGGCTCCAGATGCCAAACCGCTTGTCGGAAAATAACGGTTGATGGCTTGAAAGATAGGTGATGCATAGACCTACTTGGGAAAAAAATGTCAGTGTTGCCACTTTACGGGAACATGGTTTTTTTTGAGGTTGAAGCATGCGCCCGTTAATTTTTTTGTTTTTTGATCGTGACCTGGATCGGTTGACAGGCTCCAGATGCCAAACCGCTTGTCGGAAAATAACGGTTGATGGCTTGAAAGATAGGTGATGCATAGACCTACTTGGGAAAAAAATGTCAGTGTTGCCACTTTACGGGAACATGGTTTTTTTTGAGGTTGAAGCATGCGCCCATTAATTTTTTTGTTTTTTGATCGTGACCTGGATCGGTTGACAGGCTCCAGATGCCAAACCGCTTGTCGGAAAATAACGGTTGATGGCTTGAAAGATAGGTGATGCATAGACCTACTTGGGAAAAAAATGTCAGTGTTGCCACTTTACGGGAACATGGTTTTTTTTGAGGTTGAAGCATGCGCCCGTTAATTTTTTTGTTTTTTGATCGTGACCTGGATCGGTTGACAGGCTCCAGATGCCAAACCGCTTGTCGGAAAATAACGGTTGATGGCTTGAAAGATAGGTGATGCATAGACCTACTTGGGAAAAAAATGTCAGTGTTGCCACTTTACGGGAACATGGTTTTTTTTGAGGTTGAAGCATGCGCCCGTTAATTTTTTTGTTTTTTGATCGTGACCTGGATCGGTTGACAGGCTCCAGATGCCAAACCGCTTGTCGGAAAATAACGGTTGATGGCTTGAAAGATAGGTGATGCATAGACCTACTTGGGAAAAAAATGTCAGTGTTGCCACTTTACGGGAACATGGTTTTTTTTGAGGTTGAAGCATGCGCCCGTTAATTTTTTTGTTTTTTGATCGTGACCTGGATCGGTTGACAGGCTCCAGATGCCAAACCGCTTGTCGGAAAATAACGGTTGATGGCTTGAAAGATTTGTGATTTGAGCATTCATTAGGTTCTATTTACTTTGTGAGGAAATAGAAAGTTCAACAGAAATCATTTTTCCAAAAATCGTTAGTAACCTTTTACTAACTGAGCTTCCCATATATAATTTTTTTTCAATTTCGACCAATATCGATGAAATTTTTAATAAATATTTAAGTGCAAGGCATTACTTAACAAAAAAAAATCGTAAATTCTTATACATGTATGTATGTATGTAGTTTAAAAAAAAAAATGTGTGAGTACCGGGACTCGCGTGGAAGATGTGTAAACATTCGTTTTCACCTGAAGGTAAGGGATCGGGTCATTACCACGTATGTCAAAAATTAGGAATATGTAATACAAGCGCTAAAACAAAATGTTTGCACGACACAAATTATAATGAATTTACCCATTAAAAAACACCTTCCGAGAAAACTTTATGACGCCACAAAGTTGTTCCTGGATTCAAAGTTAAAGTGTCAAAAAGTAACTTTGAGTACATTTTTCCAACTCATCTCTTTGATACCGAGTTGAAATGGTTAATCCGTCAAAAGCAGCTGAAATCACGATGTTTTCATTTTGAGTTATCTTTTGTTTGGAATTGATCTCTTTTGTAATATGTAATAGTTTAATTTTATTATCCCCATCTGATCCAGATTAGATTATCATAAGGCGTTTTTCTTTTTTAGCTCTGAGCAGAGCATGGAGTAGAGCTCGAGCTATCGGAGTCAGCTCTGAGCAGAGTATGATCAGAGCTCTCCGATATAATTTTGAAACACATCCGAGCTCTGAACTGTCATACGATTGCGATGCGTTCAACTCACGAAAATTAAGTAATGACTTAATTTTCATCAGACAGCTGGCCAATCAAAAACTCGAAAAATGTCCAAATTGCGAACTGAAATTGATGTGTCGAACGCGGCCACTTGAAATGAGTGAAAAAAAAGAGTGAAGTTGGCTGCGCTCAGCTATTTGCTCCATTCGCTCGGTCTTTTTATTCTGAGCTCATGGAGCGTACTCCGAGCTAGCTCCGATTTAAAAAAGAAACACAAGTTGAGCGCTCTGAGTGCTCGGAGCGAAAAAAGAAACACAGATCCTTTTTTGACAGCTCAGTGCTATGCTCGGAGCTAAAAAAGAAAAACGCCTATAATAAAACTGACAGGATCCCAGTGCGACAAGAGTGTTATATACCTATCCGATCCCCGTTTATCCTTTTGTTTCTGTATTTTCTCTCTACTCTATTCTTTATTTTCTCCCTATCTTCAACACAAAAAGCCATCTACCTGTGAGAGAAAAAACCCATTTTTGCAAAAAAGTACAAAGGGTGTATGGTCAGAATTAATTTGCAAATCGAAATCCAAAAGCAAGGTCGGATTTTGTGTTGTTTTTGTAATACACGTATGCATATATAATCCAGATCAGATCTGGGGGAAAATATAAAGCTAATATATTTTTATTTTTATTGATTTTACCGTCGATAGTGAGTTTGGAAATTTTTTCCAGGTTTTGCGACATTTTTTTATCTGATTTGATCGATTTGTAGTAAAGAAATTTGTGCAAGTAATGAATGATAAAAAAAAATTTAAATATTTTTGCTTAAATATTCAATTTTGTGCTAGAATGAAGTTAGATGAAAATTAATTTAAAAAATGTATGCATTTTCGAAGTGCTGATAAGAGTTCTTTTCAATAATGAAATCACAATTTCTTCTTGATATTTTTAGCTTTTGTCGTTCCTAAATGAAAAGTAACTCAAAGTAACTTTTTTAAATATGACATAACAACACTTCTTTTTGACACATTAAATACAGCCAACTAGAGAAGCAGAAAAGAATGCGCCACTTGGCAAATCATGTTATGACATTTCAAATCAAGAAATTGCAAATAACACTTAATACCACAAACCAAAATTGCCACCCGCGATTGCAGAGATTAACATCAAAAGCAGCATATGGATACAAAATAATGAAATAAAAAATTAAATTCCTAGAAAAAAAAGCAACAAAATCTTCACCTGGCAAAATGTATGTCAAATATCTCTGTCAAGATATGATTGCATCTTGACATCCAATCAAGATATGAAACGGAGTGACTCCATTAGATATTTAATGTCAAGACGAACATTCTGAGAGAAATTATCTACTGTGGAGTCGGGGTGTAAGGAATTCACTCCACTTAGCAAATACCAAAACCATAGGTATAAAATGAAACTACCTTAACTATTCGAGTTTACAGAGTTCTACTTATTACCTACAACAAACATAGGTGATGCATAGACCTACTTGGGAAAAAAATGTCAGTGTTGCCACTTTACGGGAACATGGTTTTTTTTGAGGTTGAAGCATGCGCCCGTTAATTTTTTTGTTTTTTGATCGTGACCTGGATCGGTTGACAGGCTCCAGATGCCAAACCGCTTGTCGGAAAATAACGGTTGATGGCTTGAAAGATAGGTGATGCATAGACCTACTTGGGAAAAAAATGTCAGTGTTGCCACTTTACGGGAACATGGTTTTTTTTGAGGTTGAAGCATGCGCCCGTTAATTTTTTTGTTTTTTGATCGTGACCTGGATCGGTTGACAGGCTCCAGATGCCAAACCGCTTGTCGGAAAATAACGGTTGATGGCTTGAAAGATAGGTGATGCATAGACCTACTTGGGAAAAAAATGTCAGTGTTGCCACTTTACGGGAACATGGTTTTTTTTGAGGTTGAAGCATGCGCCCATTAATTTTTTTGTTTTTTGATCGTGACCTGGATCGGTTGACAGGCTCCAGATGCCAAACCGCTTGTCGGAAAATAACGGTTGATGGCTTGAAAGATAGGTG
Organism: Dasysyrphus tricinctus; assembly: GCA_963921185.1. Classification (NCBI taxonomy): domain Eukaryota; kingdom Metazoa; phylum Arthropoda; class Insecta; order Diptera; family Syrphidae; genus Dasysyrphus; species Dasysyrphus tricinctus. The sequence goes on along the minus strand of CAWUEQ010000029.1, from coordinate 62,930 downwards.
ATGCATAGACCTACTTGGGAAAAAAATGTCAGTGTTGCCACTTTACGGGAACATGGTTTTTTTTGAGGTTGAAGCATGCGCCCGTTAATTTTTTTGTTTTTTGATCGTGACCTGGATCGGTTGACAGGCTCCAGATGCCAAACCGCTTGTCGGAAAATAACGGTTGATGGCTTGAAAGATAGGTGATGCATAGACCTACTTGGGAAAAAAATGTCAGTGTTGCCACTTTACGGGAACATGGTTTTTTTTGAGGTTGAAGCATGCGCCCGTTAATTTTTTTGTTTTTTGATCGTGACCTGGATCGGTTGACAGGCTCCAGATGCCAAACCGCTTGTCGGAAAATAACGGTTGATGGCTTGAAAGATAGGTGATGCATAGACCTACTTGGGAAAAAAATGTCAGTGTTGCCACTTTACGGGAACATGGTTTTTTTTGAGGTTGAAGCATGCGCCCATTAATTTTTTTGTTTTTTGATCGTGACCTGGATCGGTTGACAGGCTCCAGATGCCAAACCGCTTGTCGGAAAATAACGGTTGATGGCTTGAAAGATAGGTGATGCATAGACCTACTTGGGAAAAAAATGTCAGTGTTACCACTTTACGGGAACATGGTTTTTTTTGAGGTTGAAGCATGCGCCCGTTAATTTTTTTGTTTTTTGATCGTGACCTGGATCGGTTGACAGGCTCCAGATGCCAAACCGCTTGTCGGAAAATAACGGTTGATGGCTTGAAAGATAGGTGATGCATAGACCTACTTGGGAAAAAAATGTCAGTGTTGCCACTTTACGGGAACATGGTTTTTTTTGAGGTTGAAGCATGCGCCCGTTAATTTTTTTGTTTTTTGATCGTGACCTGGATCGGTTGACAGGCTCCAGATGCCAAACCGCTTGTCGGAAAATAACGGTTGATGGCTTGAAAGATAGGTGATGCATAGACCTACTTGGGAAAAAAATGTCAGTGTTGCCACTTTACGGGAACATGGTTTTTTTTGAGGTTGAAGCATGCGCCCGTTAATTTTTTTGTTTTTTGATCGTGACCTGGATCGGTTGACAGGCTCCAGATGCCAAACCGCTTGTCGGAAAATAACGGTTGATGGCTTGAAAGATAGGTGATGCATAGACCTACTTGGGAAAAAAATGTCAGTGTTGCCACTTTACGGGAACATGGTTTTTTTTGAGGTTGAAGCATGCGCCCGTTAATTTTTTTGTTTTTTGATCGTGACCTGGATCGGTTGACAGGCTCCAGATGCCAAACCGCTTGTCGGAAAATAACGGTTGATGGCTTGAAAGATAGGTGATGCATAGACCTACTTGGGAAAAAAATGTCAGTGTTGCCACTTTACGGGAACATGGTTTTTTTTGAGGTTGAAGCATGCGCCCGTTAATTTTTTTGTTTTTTGATCGTGACCTGGATCGGTTGACAGGCTCCAGATGCCAAACCGCTTGTCGGAAAATAACGGTTGATGGCTTGAAAGATAGATGATGCATAGACCTACTTGGGAAAAAAATGTCAGTGTTGCCACTTTACGGGAACATGGTTTTTTTTGAGGTTGAAGCATGCGCCCATTAATTTTTTTGTTTTTTGATCGTGACCTGGATCGGTTGACAGGCTCCAGATGCCAAACCGCTTGTCGGAAAATAACGGTTGATGGCTTGAAAGATAGGTGATGCATAGACCTACTTGGGAAAAAAATGTCAGTGTTGCCACTTTACGGGAACATGGTTTTTTTTGAGGTTGAAGCATGCGCCCGTTAATTTTTTTGTTTTTTGATCGTGACCTGGATCGGTTGACAGGCTCCAGATGCCAAACCGCTTGTCGGAAAATAACGGTTGATGGCTTGAAAGATAGGTGATGCATAGACCTACTTGGGAAAAAAATGTCAGTGTTGCCACTTTACGGGAACATGGTTTTTTTTGAGGTTGAAGCATGCGCCCGTTAATTTTTTTGTTTTTTGATCGTGACCTGGATCGGTTGACAGGCTCCAGATGCCAAACCGCTTGTCGGAAAATAACGGTTGATGGCTTGAAAGATAGGTGATGCATAGACCTACTTGGGAAAAAAATGTCAGTGTTGCCACTTTACGGGAACATGGTTTTTTTTGAGGTTGAAGCATGCGCCCGTTAATTTTTTTGTTTTTTGATCGTGACCTGGATCGGTTGACAGGCTCCAGATGCCAAACCGCTTGTCGGAAAATAACGGTTGATGGCTTGAAAGATAGGTGATGCATAGACCTACTTGGGAAAAAAATGTCAGTGTTGCCACTTTACGGGAACATGGTTTTTTTTGAGGTTGAAGCATGCGCCCGTTAATTTTTTTGTTTTTTGATCGTGACCTGGATCGGTTGACAGGCTCCAGATGCCAAACCGCTTGTCGGAAAATAACGGTTGATGGCTTGAAAGATAGGTGATGCATAGACCTACTTGGGAAAAAAATGTCAGTGTTGCCACTTTACGGGAACATGGTTTTTTTTGAGGTTGAAGCATGCGCCCGTTAATTTTTTTGTTTTTTGATCGTGACCTGGATCGGTTGACAGGCTCCAGATGCCAAACCGCTTGTCGGAAAATAACGGTTGATGGCTTGAAAGATAGGTGATGCATAGACCTACTTGGGAAAAAAATGTCAGTGTTGCCACTTTACGGGAACATGGTTTTTTTTGAGGTTGAAGCATGCGCCCATTAATTTTTTTGTTTTTTGATCGTGACCTGGATCGGTTGACAGGCTCCAGATGCCAAACCGCTTGTCGGAAAATAACGGTTGATGGCTTGAAAGATAGGTGATGCATAGACCTACTTGGGAAAAAAATGTCAGTGTTGCCACTTTACGGGAACATGGTTTTTTTTGAGGTTGAAGCATGCGCCCGTTAATTTTTTTGTTTTTTGATCGTGACCTGGATCGGTTGACAGGCTCCAGATGCCAAACCGCTTGTCGGAAAATAACGGTTGATGGCTTGAAAGATAGGTGATGCATAGACCTACTTGGGAAAAAAATGTCAGTGTTGCCACTTTACGGGAACATGGTTTTTTTTGAGGTTGAAGCATGCGCCCGTTAATTTTTTTGTTTTTTGATCGTGACCTGGATCGGTTGACAGGCTCCAGATGCCAAACCGCTTGTCGGAAAATAACGGTTGATGGCTTGAAAGATAGGTGATGCATAGACCTACTTGGGAAAAAAATGTCAGTGTTGCCACTTTACGGGAACATGGTTTTTTTTGAGGTTGAAGCATGCGCCCGTTAATTTTTTTGTTTTTTGATCGTGACCTGGATCGGTTGACAGGCTCCAGATGCCAAACCGCTTGTCGGAAAATAACGGTTGATGGCTTGAAAGATAGGTGATGCATAGACCTACTTGGGAAAAAAATGTCAGTGTTGCCACTTTACGGGAACATGGTTTTTTTTGAGGTTGAAGCATGCGCCCGTTAATTTTTTTGTTTTTTGATCGTGACCTGGATCGGTTGACAGGCTCCAGATGCCAAACCGCTTGTCGGAAAATAACGGTTGATGGCTTGAAAGATAGGTGATGCATAGACCTACTTGGGAAAAAAATGTCAGTGTTGCCACTTTACGGGAACATGGTTTTTTTTGAGGTTGAAGCATGCGCCCGTTAATTTTTTTGTTTTTTGATCGTGACCTGGATCGGTTGACAGGCTCCAGATGCCAAACCGCTTGTCGGAAAATAACGGTTGATGGCTTGAAAGATAGGTGATGCATAGACCTACTTGGGAAAAAAATGTCAGTGTTGCCACTTTACGGGAACATGGTTTTTTTTGAGGTTGAAGCATGCGCCCGTTAATTTTTTTGTTTTTTGATCGTGACCTGGATCGGTTGACAGGCTCCAGATGCCAAACCGCTTGTCGGAAAATAACGGTTGATGGCTTGAAAGATAGGTGATGCATAGACCTACTTGGGAAAAAAATGTCAGTGTTGCCACTTTACGGGAACATGGTTTTTTTTGAGGTTGAAGCATGCGCCCGTTAATTTGTTTGTTTTTTGATCGTGACCTGGATCGGTTGACAGGCTCCAGATGCCAAACCGCTTGTCGGAAAATAACGGTTGATGGCTTGAAAGATAGGTGATGCATAGACCTACTTGGGAAAAAAATGTCAGTGTTGCCACTTTACGGGAACATGGTTTTTTTTGAGGTTGAAGCATGCGCCCATTAATTTTTTTGTTTTTTGATCGTGACCTGGATCGGTTGACAGGCTCCAGATGCCAAACCGCTTGTCGGAAAATAACGGTTGATGGCTTGAAAGATAGGTGATGCATAGACCTACTTGGGAAAAAAATGTCAGTGTTACCACTTTACGGGAACATGGTTTTTTTTGAGGTTGAAGCATGCGCCCGTTAATTTTTTTGTTTTTTGATCGTGACCTGGATCGGTTGACAGGCTCCAGATGCCAAACCGCTTGTCGGAAAATAACGGTTGATGGCTTGAAAGATAGGTGATGCATAGACCTACTTGGGAAAAAAATGTCAGTGTTGCCACTTTACGGGAACATGGTTTTTTTTGAGGTTGAAGCATGCGCCCGTTAATTTTTTTGTTTTTTGATCGTGACCTGGATCGGTTGACAGGCTCCAGATGCCAAACCGCTTGTCGGAAAATAACGGTTGATGGCTTGAAAGATAGGTGATGCATAGACCTACTTGGGAAAAAAATGTCAGTGTTGCCACTTTACGGGAACATGGTTTTTTTTGAGGTTGAAGCATGCGCCCGTTAATTTTTTTGTTTTTTGATCGTGACCTGGATCGGTTGACAGGCTCCAGATGCCAAACCGCTTGTCGGAAAATAACGGTTGATGGCTTGAAAGATAGGTGATGCATAGACCTACTTGGGAAAAAAATGTCAGTGTTGCCACTTTACGGGAACATGGTTTTTTTTGAGGTTGAAGCATGCGCCCGTTAATTTTTTTGTTTTTTGATCGTGACCTGGATCGGTTGACAGGCTCCAGATGCCAAACCGCTTGTCGGAAAATAACGGTTGATGGCTTGAAAGATAGGTGATGCATAGACCTACTTGGGAAAAAAATGTCAGTGTTGCCACTTTACGGGAACATGGTTTTTTTTGAGGTTGAAGCATGCGCCCGTTAATTTTTTTGTTTTTTGATCGTGACCTGGATCGGTTGACAGGCTCCAGATGCCAAACCGCTTGTCGGAAAATAACGGTTGATGGCTTGAAAGATAGATGATGCATAGACCTACTTGGGAAAAAAATGTCAGTGTTGCCACTTTACGGGAACATGGTTTTTTTTGAGGTTGAAGCATGCGCCCATTAATTTTTTTGTTTTTTGATCGTGACCTGGATCGGTTGACAGGCTCCAGATGCCAAACCGCTTGTCGGAAAATAACGGTTGATGGCTTGAAAGATAGGTGATGCATAGACCTACTTGGGAAAAAAATGTCAGTGTTGCCACTTTACGGGAACATGGTTTTTTTTGAGGTTGAAGCATGCGCCCGTTAATTTTTTTGTTTTTTGATCGTGACCTGGATCGGTTGACAGGCTCCAGATGCCAAACCGCTTGTCGGAAAATAACGGTTGATGGCTTGAAAGATAGGTGATGCATAGACCTACTTGGGAAAAAAATGTCAGTGTTGCCACTTTACGGGAACATGGTTTTTTTTGAGGTTGAAGCATGCGCCCGTTAATTTTTTTGTTTTTTGATCGTGACCTGGATCGGTTGACAGGCTCCAGATGCCAAACCGCTTGTCGGAAAATAACGGTTGATGGCTTGAAAGATAGGTGATGCATAGACCTACTTGGGAAAAAAATGTCAGTGTTGCCACTTTACGGGAACATGGTTTTTTTTGAGGTTGAAGCATGCGCCCGTTAATTTTTTTGTTTTTTGATCGTGACCTGGATCGGTTGACAGGCTCCAGATGCCAAACCGCTTGTCGGAAAATAACGGTTGATGGCTTGAAAGATAGGTGATGCATAGACCTACTTGGGAAAAAAATGTCAGTGTTGCCACTTTACGGGAACATGGTTTTTTTTGAGGTTGAAGCATGCGCCCGTTAATTTTTTTGTTTTTTGATCGTGACCTGGATCGGTTGACAGGCTCCAGATGCCAAACCGCTTGTCGGAAAATAACGGTTGATGGCTTGAAAGATAGGTGATGCATAGACCTACTTGGGAAAAAAATGTCAGTGTTGCCACTTTACGGGAACATGGTTTTTTTTGAGGTTGAAGCATGCGCCCGTTAATTTTTTTGTTTTTTGATCGTGACCTGGATCGGTTGACAGGCTCCAGATGCCAAACCGCTTGTCGGAAAATAACGGTTGATGGCTTGAAAGATAGGTGATGCATAGACCTACTTGGGAAAAAAATGTCAGTGTTGCCACTTTACGGGAACATGGTTTTTTTTGAGGTTGAAGCATGCGCCCATTAATTTTTTTGTTTTTTGATCGTGACCTGGATCGGTTGACAGGCTCCAGATGCCAAACCGCTTGTCGGAAAATAACGGTTGATGGCTTGAAAGATAGGTGATGCATAGACCTACTTGGGAAAAAAATGTCAGTGTTGCCACTTTACGGGAACATGGTTTTTTTTGAGGTTGAAGCATGCGCCCGTTAATTTTTTTGTTTTTTGATCGTGACCTGGATCGGTTGACAGGCTCCAGATGCCAAACCGCTTGTCGGAAAATAACGGTTGATGGCTTGAAAGATAGGTGATGCATAGACCTACTTGGGAAAAAAATGTCAGTGTTGCCACTTTACGGGAACATGGTTTTTTTTGAGGTTGAAGCATGCGCCCGTTAATTTTTTTGTTTTTTGATCGTGACCTGGATCGGTTGACAGGCTCCAGATGCCAAACCGCTTGTCGGAAAATAACGGTTGATGGCTTGAAAGATAGGTGATGCATAGACCTACTTGGGAAAAAAATGTCAGTGTTGCCACTTTACGGGAACATGGTTTTTTTTGAGGTTGAAGCATGCGCCCGTTAATTTTTTTGTTTTTTGATCGTGACCTGGATCGGTTGACAGGCTCCAGATGCCAAACCGCTTGTCGGAAAATAACGGTTGATGGCTTGAAAGATAGGTGATGCATAGACCTACTTGGGAAAAAAATGTCAGTGTTGCCACTTTACGGGAACATGGTTTTTTTTGAGGTTGAAGCATGCGCCCGTTAATTTTTTTGTTTTTTGATCGTGACCTGGATCGGTTGACAGGCTCCAGATGCCAAACCGCTTGTCGGAAAATAACGGTTGATGGCTTGAAAGATAGGTGATGCATAGACCTACTTGGGAAAAAAATGTCAGTGTTGCCACTTTACGGGAACATGGTTTTTTTTGAGGTTGAAGCATGCGCCCGTTAATTTTTTTGTTTTTTGATCGTGACCTGGATCGGTTGACAGGCTCCAGATGCCAAACCGCTTGTCGGAAAATAACGGTTGATGGCTTGAAAGATAGGTGATGCATAGACCTACTTGGGAAAAAAATGTCAGTGTTGCCACTTTACGGGAACATGGTTTTTTTTGAGGTTGAAGCATGCGCCCGTTAATTTTTTTGTTTTTTGATCGTGACCTGGATCGGTTGACAGGCTCCAGATGCCAAACCGCTTGTCGGAAAATAACGGTTGATGGCTTGAAAGATAGGTGATGCATAGACCTACTTGGGAAAAAAATGTCAGTGTTGCCACTTTACGGGAACATGGTTTTTTTTGAGGTTGAAGCATGCGCCCGTTAATTTTTTTGTTTTTTGATCGTGACCTGGATCGGTTGACAGGCTCCAGATGCCAAACCGCTTGTCGGAAAATAACGGTTGATGGCTTGAAAGATAGGTGATGCATAGACCTACTTGGGAAAAAAATGTCAGTGTTGCCACTTTACGGGAACATGGTTTTTTTTGAGGTTGAAGCATGCGCCCGTTAATTTTTTTGTTTTTTGATCGTGACCTGGATCGGTTGACAGGCTCCAGATGCCAAACCGCTTGTCGGAAAATAACGGTTGATGGCTTGAAAGATAGGTGATGCATAGACCTACTTGGGAAAAAAATGTCAGTGTTGCCACTTTACGGGAACATGGTTTTTTTTGAGGTTGAAGCATGCGCCCATTAATTTTTTTGTTTTTTGATCGTGACCTGGATCGGTTGACAGGCTCCAGATGCCAAACCGCTTGTCGGAAAATAACGGTTGATGGCTTGAAAGATAGGTGATGCATAGACCTACTTGGGAAAAAAATGTCAGTGTTGCCACTTTACGGGAACATGGTTTTTTTTGAGGTTGAAGCATGCGCCCGTTAATTTTTTTGTTTTTTGATCGTGACCTGGATCGGTTGACAGGCTCCAGATGCCAAACCGCTTGTCGGAAAATAACGGTTGATGGCTTGAAAGATAGGTGATGCATAGACCTACTTGGGAAAAAAATGTCAGTGTTGCCACTTTACGGGAACATGGTTTTTTTTGAGGTTGAAGCATGCGCCCGTTAATTTTTTTGTTTTTTGATCGTGACCTGGATCGGTTGACAGGCTCCAGATGCCAAACCGCTTGTCGGAAAATAACGGTTGATGGCTTGAAAGATAGGTGATGCATAGACCTACTTGGGAAAAAAATGTCAGTGTTGCCACTTTACGGGAACATGGTTTTTTTTGAGGTTGAAGCATGCGCCCGTTAATTTTTTTGTTTTTTGATCGTGACCTGGATCGGTTGACAGGCTCCAGATGCCAAACCGCTTGTCGGAAAATAACGGTTGATGGCTTGAAAGATAGGTGATGCATAGACCTACTTGGGAAAAAAATGTCAGTGTTGCCACTTTACGGGAACATGGTTTTTTTTGAGGTTGAAGCATGCGCCCGTTAATTTTTTTGTTTTTTGATCGTGACCTGGATCGGTTGACAGGCTCCAGATGCCAAACCGCTTGTCGGAAAATAACGGTTGATGGCTTGAAAGATAGGTGATGCATAGACCTACTTGGGAAAAAAATGTCAGTGTTGCCACTTTACGGGAACATGGTTTTTTTTGAGGTTGAAGCATGCGCCCGTTAATTTTTTTGTTTTTTGATCGTGACCTGGATCGGTTGACAGGCTCCAGATGCCAAACCGCTTGTCGGAAAATAACGGTTGATGGCTTGAAAGATAGGTGATGCATAGACCTACTTGGGAAAAAAATGTCAGTGTTGCCACTTTACGGGAACATGGTTTTTTTTGAGGTTGAAGCATGCGCCCATTAATTTTTTTGTTTTTTGATCGTGACCTGGATCGGTTGACAGGCTCCAGATGCCAAACCGCTTGTCGGAAAATAACGGTTGATGGCTTGAAAGATAGGTGATGCATAGACCTACTTGGGAAAAAAATGTCAGTGTTGCCACTTTACGGGAACATGGTTTTTTTTGAGGTTGAAGCATGCGCCCGTTAATTTTTTTGTTTTTTGATCGTGACCTGGATCGGTTGACAGGCTCCAGATGCCAAACCGCTTGTCGGAAAATAACGGTTGATGGCTTGAAAGATAGGTGATGCATAGACCTACTTGGGAAAAAAATGTCAGTGTTGCCACTTTACGGGAACATGGTTTTTTTTGAGGTTGAAGCATGCGCCCGTTAATTTTTTTGTTTTTTGATCGTGACCTGGATCGGTTGACAGGCTCCAGATGCCAAACCGCTTGTCGGAAAATAACGGTTGATGGCTTGAAAGATAGGTGATGCATAGACCTACTTGGGAAAAAAATGTCAGTGTTGCCACTTTACGGGAACATGGTTTTTTTTGAGGTTGAAGCATGCGCCCATTAATTTTTTTGTTTTTTGATCGTGACCTGGATCGGTTGACAGGCTCCAGATGCCAAACCGCTTGTCGGAAAATAACGGTTGATGGCTTGAAAGATAGGTGATGCATAGACCTACTTGGGAAAAAAATGTCAGTGTTACCACTTTACGGGAACATGGTTTTTTTTGAGGTTGAAGCATGCGCCCGTTAATTTTTTTGTTTTTTGATCGTGACCTGGATCGGTTGACAGGCTCCAGATGCCAAACCGCTTGTCGGAAAATAACGGTTGATGGCTTGAAAGATAGGTGATGCATAGACCTACTTGGGAAAAAAATGTCAGTGTTGCCACTTTACGGGAACATGGTTTTTTTTGAGGTTGAAGCATGCGCCCGTTAATTTTTTTGTTTTTTGATCGTGACCTGGATCGGTTGACAGGCTCCAGATGCCAAACCGCTTGTCGGAAAATAACGGTTGATGGCTTGAAAGATAGGTGATGCATAGACCTACTTGGGAAAAAAATGTCAGTGTTGCCACTTTACGGGAACATGGTTTTTTTTGAGGTTGAAGCATGCGCCCGTTAATTTTTTTGTTTTTTGATCGTGACCTGGATCGGTTGACAGGCTCCAGATGCCAAACCGCTTGTCGGAAAATAACGGTTGATGGCTTGAAAGATAGGTGATGCATAGACCTACTTGGGAAAAAAATGTCAGTGTTGCCACTTTACGGGAACATGGTTTTTTTTGAGGTTGAAGCATGCGCCCGTTAATTTTTTTGTTTTTTGATCGTGACCTGGATCGGTTGACAGGCTCCAGATGCCAAACCGCTTGTCGGAAAATAACGGTTGATGGCTTGAAAGATAGGTGATGCATAGACCTACTTGGGAAAAAAATGTCAGTGTTGCCACTTTACGGGAACATGGTTTTTTTTGAGGTTGAAGCATGCGCCCGTTAATTTTTTTGTTTTTTGATCGTGACCTGGATCGGTTGACAGGCTCCAGATGCCAAACCGCTTGTCGGAAAATAACGGTTGATGGCTTGAAAGATAGATGATGCATAGACCTACTTGGGAAAAAAATGTCAGTGTTGCCACTTTACGGGAACATGGTTTTTTTTGAGGTTGAAGCATGCGCCCATTAATTTTTTTGTTTTTTGATCGTGACCTGGATCGGTTGACAGGCTCCAGATGCCAAACCGCTTGTCGGAAAATAACGGTTGATGGCTTGAAAGATAGGTGATGCATAGACCTACTTGGGAAAAAAATGTCAGTGTTGCCACTTTACGGGAACATGGTTTTTTTTGAGGTTGAAGCATGCGCCCGTTAATTTTTTTGTTTTTTGATCGTGACCTGGATCGGTTGACAGGCTCCAGATGCCAAACCGCTTGTCGGAAAATAACGGTTGATGGCTTGAAAGATAGGTGATGCATAGACCTACTTGGGAAAAAAATGTCAGTGTTGCCACTTTACGGGAACATGGTTTTTTTTGAGGTTGAAGCATGCGCCCGTTAATTTTTTTGTTTTTTGATCGTGACCTGGATCGGTTGACAGGCTCCAGATGCCAAACCGCTTGTCGGAAAATAACGGTTGATGGCTTGAAAGATAGGTGATGCATAGACCTACTTGGGAAAAAAATGTCAGTGTTGCCACTTTACGGGAACATGGTTTTTTTTGAGGTTGAAGCATGCGCCCGTTAATTTTTTTGTTTTTTGATCGTGACCTGGATCGGTTGACAGGCTCCAGATGCCAAACCGCTTGTCGGAAAATAACGGTTGATGGCTTGAAAGATAGGTGATGCATAGACCTACTTGGGAAAAAAATGTCAGTGTTGCCACTTTACGGGAACATGGTTTTTTTTGAGGTTGAAGCATGCGCCCGTTAATTTTTTTGTTTTTTGATCGTGACCTGGATCGGTTGACAGGCTCCAGATGCCAAACCGCTTGTCGGAAAATAACGGTTGATGGCTTGAAAGATAGGTGATGCATAGACCTACTTGGGAAAAAAATGTCAGTGTTGCCACTTTACGGGAACATGGTTTTTTTTGAGGTTGAAGCATGCGCCCGTTAATTTTTTTGTTTTTTGATCGTGACCTGGATCGGTTGACAGGCTCCAGATGCCAAACCGCTTGTCGGAAAATAACGGTTGATGGCTTGAAAGATAGGTGATGCATAGACCTACTTGGGAAAAAAATGTCAGTGTTGCCACTTTACGGGAACATGGTTTTTTTTGAGGTTGAAGCATGCGCCCATTAATTTTTTTGTTTTTTGATCGTGACCTGGATCGGTTGACAGGCTCCAGATGCCAAACCGCTTGTCGGAAAATAACGGTTGATGGCTTGAAAGATAGGTGATGCATAGACCTACTTGGGAAAAAAATGTCAGTGTTGCCACTTTACGGGAACATGGTTTTTTTTGAGGTTGAAGCATGCGCCCGTTAATTTTTTTGTTTTTTGATCGTGACCTGGATCGGTTGACAGGCTCCAGATGCCAAACCGCTTGTCGGAAAATAACGGTTGATGGCTTGAAAGATAGGTGATGCATAGACCTACTTGGGAAAAAAATGTCAGTGTTGCCACTTTACGGGAACATGGTTTTTTTTGAGGTTGAAGCATGCGCCCGTTAATTTTTTTGTTTTTTGATCGTGACCTGGATCGGTTGACAGGCTCCAGATGCCAAACCGCTTGTCGGAAAATAACGGTTGATGGCTTGAAAGATAGGTGATGCATAGACCTACTTGGGAAAAAAATGTCAGTGTTGCCACTTTACGGGAACATGGTTTTTTTTGAGGTTGAAGCATGCGCCCATTAATTTTTTTGTTTTTTGATCGTGACCTGGATCGGTTGACAGGCTCCAGATGCCAAACCGCTTGTCGGAAAATAACGGTTGATGGCTTGAAAGATAGGTGATGCATAGACCTACTTGGGAAAAAAATGTCAGTGTTACCACTTTACGGGAACATGGTTTTTTTTGAGGTTGAAGCATGCGCCCGTTAATTTTTTTGTTTTTTGATCGTGACCTGGATCGGTTGACAGGCTCCAGATGCCAAACCGCTTGTCGGAAAATAACGGTTGATGGCTTGAAAGATAGGTGATGCATAGACCTACTTGGGAAAAAAATGTCAGTGTTGCCACTTTACGGGAACATGGTTTTTTTTGAGGTTGAAGCATGCGCCCGTTAATTTTTTTGTTTTTTGATCGTGACCTGGATCGGTTGACAGGCTCCAGATGCCAAACCGCTTGTCGGAAAATAACGGTTGATGGCTTGAAAGATAGGTGATGCATAGACCTACTTGGGAAAAAAATGTCAGTGTTGCCACTTTACGGGAACATGGTTTTTTTTGAGGTTGAAGCATGCGCCCGTTAATTTTTTTGTTTTTTGATCGTGACCTGGATCGGTTGACAGGCTCCAGATGCCAAACCGCTTGTCGGAAAATAACGGTTGATGGCTTGAAAGATAGGTGATGCATAGACCTACTTGGGAAAAAAATGTCAGTGTTGCCACTTTACGGGAACATGGTTTTTTTTGAGGTTGAAGCATGCGCCCGTTAATTTTTTTGTTTTTTGATCGTGACCTGGATCGGTTGACAGGCTCCAGATGCCAAACCGCTTGTCGGAAAATAACGGTTGATGGCTTGAAAGATAGGTGATGCATAGACCTACTTGGGAAAAAAATGTCAGTGTTGCCACTTTACGGGAACATGGTTTTTTTTGAGGTTGAAGCATGCGCCCGTTAATTTTTTTGTTTTTTGATCGTGACCTGGATCGGTTGACAGGCTCCAGATGCCAAACCGCTTGTCGGAAAATAACGGTTGATGGCTTGAAAGATAGATGATGCATAGACCTACTTGGGAAAAAAATGTCAGTGTTGCCACTTTACGGGAACATGGTTTTTTTTGAGGTTGAAGCATGCGCCCATTAATTTTTTTGTTTTTTGATCGTGACCTGGATCGGTTGACAGGCTCCAGATGCCAAACCGCTTGTCGGAAAATAACGGTTGATGGCTTGAAAGATAGGTGATGCATAGACCTACTTGGGAAAAAAATGTCAGTGTTGCCACTTTACGGGAACATGGTTTTTTTTGAGGTTGAAGCATGCGCCCGTTAATTTTTTTGTTTTTTGATCGTGACCTGGATCGGTTGACAGGCTCCAGATGCCAAACCGCTTGTCGGAAAATAACGGTTGATGGCTTGAAAGATAGGTGATGCATAGACCTACTTGGGAAAAAAATGTCAGTGTTGCCACTTTACGGGAACATGGTTTTTTTTGAGGTTGAAGCATGCGCCCGTTAATTTTTTTGTTTTTTGATCGTGACCTGGATCGGTTGACAGGCTCCAGATGCCAAACCGCTTGTCGGAAAATAACGGTTGATGGCTTGAAAGATAGGTGATGCATAGACCTACTTGGGAAAAAAATGTCAGTGTTGCCACTTTACGGGAACATGGTTTTTTTTGAGGTTGAAGCATGCGCCCGTTAATTTTTTTGTTTTTTGATCGTGACCTGGATCGGTTGACAGGCTCCAGATGCCAAACCGCTTGTCGGAAAATAACGGTTGATGGCTTGAAAGATAGGTGATGCATAGACCTACTTGGGAAAAAAATGTCAGTGTTGCCACTTTACGGGAACATGGTTTTTTTTTGAGGTTGAAGCATGCGCCCGTTAATTTTTTTGTTTTTTGATCGTGACCTGGATCGGTTGACAGGCTCCAGATGCCAACCGCTTGTCGAAAATAACGGTTGATGGCTTGAAAGATAGGTGATGCATAGACCTACTTGGGAAAAAAATGTCAGTGTTGCCACTTTACGGGAACATGGTTTTTTTTGAGGTTGAAGCATGCGCCCGTTAATTTTTTTGTTTTTTGATCGTGACCTGGATCGGTTGACAGGCTCCAGATGCCAAACCGCTTGTCGGAAAATAACGGTTGATGGCTTGAAAGATAGGTGATGCATAGACCTACTTGGGAAAAAAATGTCAGTGTTGCCACTTTACGGGACATGGTTTTTTTTGAGGTTGAAGCATGCGCCCATTAATTTTTTTGTTTTTTGATCGTGACCTGGATCGGTTGACAGGCTCCAGATGCCAAACCGCTTGTCGGAAAATAACGGTTGATGGCTTGAAAGATAGGTGATGCATAGACCTACTTGGGAAAAGATGTCAGTGTTGCCACTTTACGGGAACATGGTTTTTTTTGAGGTTGAAGCATGCGCCCGTTAATTTTTTTGTTTTTTGATCGTGACCTGGATCGGTTGACAGGCTCCAGATGCCAAACCGCTTGTCGGAAAATAACGGTTGATGGCTTGAAAGATAGGTGATGCATAGACCTACTTGGGAAAAAAATGTCAGTGTTGCCACTTTACGGGAACATGGTTTTTTTTGAGGTTGAAGCATGCGCCCGTTAATTTTTTTTGTTTTTTGATCGTGACCTGGATCGGTTGACAGGCTCCAGATGCCAAACCGCTTGTCGAAAATAACGGTTGATGGCTTGAAAGATAGGTGATGCATAGACCTACTTGGGAAAAAAATGTCAGTGTTGCCACTTTACGGGAACATGGTTTTTTTTGAGGTTGAAGCATGCGCCCGTTAATTTTTTTGTTTTTTGATCGTGACCTGGATCGGTTGACAGGCTCCAGATGCCAAACCGCTTGTCGGAAAATAACGGTTGATGGCTTGAAAGATAGGTGATGCATAGACCTACTTGGGAAAAAAATGTCAGTGTTGCACTTTACGGGAACATGGTTTTTTTTGAGGTTGAAGCATGCGCCCGTTAATTTTTTTGTTTTTTGATCGTGACCTGGATCGGTTGACAGGCTCCAGATGCCAAACCGCTTGTCGGAAAATAACGGTTGATGGCTTGAAAGATAGGTGATGCATAGACCTACTTGGGAAAAAAATGTCAGTGTTGCCACTTTACGGGAACATGGTTTTTTTTGAGGTTGAAGCATGCGCCCGTTAATTTTTTTGTTTTTTGATCGTGACCTGGATCGGTTGACAGGCTCCAGATGCCAAACGCTTGTCGGAAAATAACGGTTGATGGCTTGAAAGATAGGTGATGCATAGACCTACTTGGGAAAAAAATGTCAGTGTTGCCACTTTACGGGAACATGGTTTTTTTTGAGGTTGAAGCATGCGCCCGTTAATTTTTTTGTTTTTTGATCGTGACCTGGATCGGTTGACAGGCTCCAGATGCCCAAACCGCTTGTCGGAAAATAACGGTTGATGGCTTGAAAGATAGGTGATGCATAGACCTTACTTGGGAAAAAAATGTCAGTGTTGCCACTTTACGGGAACATGGTTTTTTTTGAGGTTGAAGCATGCGCCCGTTAATTTTTTTGTTTTTTGATCGTGACCTGGATCGGTTGACAGGCTCCAGATGCCAAACCGCTTGTCGGAAAATAACGGTTGATGGCTTGAAAGATAGGTGATGCATAGACCTACTTGGGAAAAAAATGTCAGTGTTGCCACTTTACGGGAACATGGTTTTTTTGAGGTTGAAGCATGCGCCCGTTAATTTTTTTGTTTTTTGATCGTGACCTGGATCGGTTGACAGGCTCCAGATGCCAAACCGCTTGTCGGAAAATAACGGTTGATGGCTTGAAAGATAGGTGATGCATAGACCTACTTGGGAAAAAAATGTCAGTGTTGCCACTTTACGGGAACATGGTTTTTTTTTGAGGTTGAAGCATGCGCCCATTAATTTTTTTGTTTTTGATCGTGACCTGGATCGGTTGACAGGCTCCAGATGCCAAACCGCTTGTCGGAAAATAACGGTTGATGGCTTGAAAGATAGGTGATGCATAGACCTACTTGGGAAAAAAATGTCAGTGTTGCCACTTTACGGGAACATGGTTTTTTTTGAGGTTGAAGCATGCGCCCGTTAATTTTTTTGTTTTTTGATCGTGACCTGGATCGGTTGACAGGCTCCAGATGCCAAACCGCTTGTCGGAAAATAACGGTTGATGGCTTGAAAGATAGGTGATGCATAGACCTACTTGGGAAAAAAATGTCAGTGTTGCCACTTTACGGGAACATGGTTTTTTTTGAGGTTGAAGCATGCGCCCGTTAATTTTTTTGTTTTTTGATCGTGACCTGGATCGGTTGACAGGCTCCAGATGCCAAACCGCTTGTCGGAAAATAACGGTTGATGGCTTGAAAGATAGGTGATGCATAGACCTACTTGGGAAAAAAATGTCAGTGTTGCCACTTTACGGGAACATGGTTTTTTTTGAGGTTGAAGCATGCGCCCGTTAATTTTTTTGTTTTTTGATCGTGACCTGGATCGGTTGACAGGCTCCAGATGCCAAACCGCTTGTCGGAAAATAACGGTTGATGGCTTGAAAGATAGGTGATGCATAGACCTACTTGGGAAAAAAATGTCAGTGTTGCCACTTTACGGGAACATGGTTTTTTTTGAGGTTGAAGCATGCGCCCGTTAATTTTTTTGTTTTTTGATCGTGACCTGGATCGGTTGACAGGCTCCAGATGCCAAACCGCTTGTCGGAAAATAACGGTTGATGGCTTGAAAGATAGGTGATGCATAGACCTACTTGGGAAAAAAATGTCAGTGTTGCCACTTTACGGGAACATGGTTTTTTTTGAGGTTGAAGCATGCGCCCGTTAATTTTTTTGTTTTTTGATCGTGACCTGGATCGGTTGACAGGCTCCAGATGCCAAACCGCTTGTCGGAAAATAACGGTTGATGGCTTGAAAGATAGGTGATGCATAGACCTACTTGGGAAAAAAATGTCAGTGTTGCCACTTTACGGGAACATGGTTTTTTTTGAGGTTGAAGCATGCGCCCATTAATTTTTTTGTTTTTTGATCGTGACCTGGATCGGTTGACAGGCTCCAGATGCCAAACCGCTTGTCGGAAAATAACGGTTGATGGCTTGAAAGATAGGTGATGCATAGACCTACTTGGGAAAAAAATGTCAGTGTTGCCACTTTACGGGAACATGGTTTTTTTTGAGGTTGAAGCATGCGCCCGTTAATTTTTTTGTTTTTTGATCGTGACCTGGATCGGTTGACAGGCTCCAGATGCCAAACCGCTTGTCGGAAAATAACGGTTGATGGCTTGAAAGATAGGTGATGCATAGACCTACTTGGGAAAAAAATGTCAGTGTTGCCACTTTACGGGAACATGGTTTTTTTTGAGGTTGAAGCATGCGCCCGTTAATTTTTTTGTTTTTTGATCGTGACCTGGATCGGTTGACAGGCTCCAGATGCCAAACCGCTTGTCGGAAAATAACGGTTGATGGCTTGAAAGATAGGTGATGCATAGACCTACTTGGGAAAAAAATGTCAGTGTTGCCACTTTACGGGAACATGGTTTTTTTTGAGGTTGAAGCATGCGCCCATTAATTTTTTTGTTTTTTGATCGTGACCTGGATCGGTTGACAGGCTCCAGATGCCAAACCGCTTGTCGGAAAATAACGGTTGATGGCTTGAAAGATAGGTGATGCATAGACCTACTTGGGAAAAAAATGTCAGTGTTACCACTTTACGGGAACATGGTTTTTTTTGAGGTTGAAGCATGCGCCCGTTAATTTTTTTGTTTTTTGATCGTGACCTGGATCGGTTGACAGGCTCCAGATGCCAAACCGCTTGTCGGAAAATAACGGTTGATGGCTTGAAAGATAGGTGATGCATAGACCTACTTGGGAAAAAAATGTCAGTGTTGCCACTTTACGGGAACATGGTTTTTTTTGAGGTTGAAGCATGCGCCCGTTAATTTTTTTGTTTTTTGATCGTGACCTGGATCGGTTGACAGGCTCCAGATGCCAAACCGCTTGTCGGAAAATAACGGTTGATGGCTTGAAAGATAGGTGATGCATAGACCTACTTGGGAAAAAAATGTCAGTGTTGCCACTTTACGGGAACATGGTTTTTTTTGAGGTTGAAGCATGCGCCCGTTAATTTTTTTGTTTTTTGATCGTGACCTGGATCGGTTGACAGGCTCCAGATGCCAAACCGCTTGTCGGAAAATAACGGTTGATGGCTTGAAAGATAGGTGATGCATAGACCTACTTGGGAAAAAAATGTCAGTGTTGCCACTTTACGGGAACATGGTTTTTTTTGAGGTTGAAGCATGCGCCCGTTAATTTTTTTGTTTTTTGATCGTGACCTGGATCGGTTGACAGGCTCCAGATGCCAAACCGCTTGTCGGAAAATAACGGTTGATGGCTTGAAAGATAGGTGATGCATAGACCTACTTGGGAAAAAAATGTCAGTGTTGCCACTTTACGGGAACATGGTTTTTTTTGAGGTTGAAGCATGCGCCCGTTAATTTTTTTGTTTTTTGATCGTGACCTGGATCGGTTGACAGGCTCCAGATGCCAAACCGCTTGTCGGAAAATAACGGTTGATGGCTTGAAAGATAGATGATGCATAGACCTACTTGGGAAAAAAATGTCAGTGTTGCCACTTTACGGGAACATGGTTTTTTTTGAGGTTGAAGCATGCGCCCATTAATTTTTTTGTTTTTTGATCGTGACCTGGATCGGTTGACAGGCTCCAGATGCCAAACCGTTTGTCGGAAAATAACGGTTGATGGCTTGAAAGATAGGTGATGCATAGACCTACTTGGGAAAAAAATGTCAGTGTTGCCACTTTACGGGAACATGGTTTTTTTTGAGGTTGAAGCATGCGCCCGTTAATTTTTTTGTTTTTTGATCGTGACCTGGATCGGTTGACAGGCTCCAGATGCCAAACCGCTTGTCGGAAAATAACGGTTGATGGCTTGAAAGATAGGTGATGCATAGACCTACTTGGGAAAAAAATGTCAGTGTTGCCACTTTACGGGAACATGGTTTTTTTTGAGGTTGAAGCATGCGCCCGTTAATTTTTTTGTTTTTTGATCGTGACCTGGATCGGTTGACAGGCTCCAGATGCCAAACCGCTTGTCGGAAAATAACGGTTGATGGCTTGAAAGATAGGTGATGCATAGACCTACTTGGGAAAAAAATGTCAGTGTTGCCACTTTACGGGAACATGGTTTTTTTTGAGGTTGAAGCATGCGCCCGTTAATTTTTTTGTTTTTTGATCGTGACCTGGATCGGTTGACAGGCTCCAGATGCCAAACCGCTTGTCGGAAAATAACGGTTGATGGCTTGAAAGATAGGTGATGCATAGACCTACTTGGGAAAAAAATGTCAGTGTTGCCACTTTACGGGAACATGGTTTTTTTTGAGGTTGAAGCATGCGCCCGTTAATTTTTTTGTTTTTTGATCGTGACCTGGATCGGTTGACAGGCTCCAGATGCCAAACCGCTTGTCGGAAAATAACGGTTGATGGCTTGAAAGATAGGTGATGCATAGACCTACTTGGGAAAAAAATGTCAGTGTTGCCACTTTACGGGAACATGGTTTTTTTTGAGGTTGAAGCATGCGCCCGTTAATTTTTTTGTTTTTTGATCGTGACCTGGATCGGTTGACAGGCTCCAGATGCCAAACCGCTTGTCGGAAAATAACGGTTGATGGCTTGAAAGATAGGTGATGCATAGACCTACTTGGGAAAAAAATGTCAGTGTTGCCACTTTACGGGAACATGGTTTTTTTTGAGGTTGAAGCATGCGCCCATTAATTTTTTTGTTTTTTGATCGTGACCTGGATCGGTTGACAGGCTCCAGATGCCAAACCGCTTGTCGGAAAATAACGGTTGATGGCTTGAAAGATAGGTGATGCATAGACCTACTTGGGAAAAAAATGTCAGTGTTGCCACTTTACGGGAACATGGTTTTTTTTGAGGTTGAAGCATGCGCCCGTTAATTTTTTTGTTTTTTGATCGTGACCTGGATCGGTTGACAGGCTCCAGATGCCAAACCGCTTGTCGGAAAATAACGGTTGATGGCTTGAAAGATAGGTGATGCATAGACCTACTTGGGAAAAAAATGTCAGTGTTGCCACTTTACGGGAACATGGTTTTTTTTGAGGTTGAAGCATGCGCCCGTTAATTTTTTTGTTTTTTGATCGTGACCTGGATCGGTTGACAGGCTCCAGATGCCAAACCGCTTGTCGGAAAATAACGGTTGATGGCTTGAAAGATAGGTGATGCATAGACCTACTTGGGAAAAAAATGTCAGTGTTGCCACTTTACGGGAACATGGTTTTTTTTGAGGTTGAAGCATGCGCCCGTTAATTTTTTTGTTTTTTGATCGTGACCTGGATCGGTTGACAGGCTCCAGATGCCAAACCGCTTGTCGGAAAATAACGGTTGATGGCTTGAAAGATAGGTGATGCATAGACCTACTTGGGAAAAAAATGTCAGTGTTGCCACTTTACGGGAACATGGTTTTTTTTGAGGTTGAAGCATGCGCCCGTTAATTTTTTTGTTTTTTGATCGTGACCTGGATCGGTTGACAGGCTCCAGATGCCAAACCGCTTGTCGGAAAATAACGGTTGATGGCTTGAAAGATAGGTGATGCATAGACCTACTTGGGAAAAAAATGTCAGTGTTGCCACTTTACGGGAACATGGTTTTTTTTGAGGTTGAAGCATGCGCCCGTTAATTTTTTTGTTTTTTGATCGTGACCTGGATCGGTTGACAGGCTCCAGATGCCAAACCGCTTGTCGGAAAATAACGGTTGATGGCTTGAAAGATAGGTGATGCATAGACCTACTTGGGAAAAAAATGTCAGTGTTGCCACTTTACGGGAACATGGTTTTTTTTGAGGTTGAAGCATGCGCCCGTTAATTTTTTTGTTTTTTGATCGTGACCTGGATCGGTTGACAGGCTCCAGATGCCAAACCGCTTGTCGGAAAATAACGGTTGATGGCTTGAAAGATAGGTGATGCATAGACCTACTTGGGAAAAAAATGTCAGTGTTGCCACTTTACGGGAACATGGTTTTTTTTGAGGTTGAAGCATGCGCCCGTTAATTTTTTTGTTTTTTGATCGTGACCTGGATCGGTTGACAGGCTCCAGATGCCAAACCGCTTGTCGGAAAATAACGGTTGATGGCTTGAAAGATAGGTGATGCATAGACCTACTTGGGAAAAAAATGTCAGTGTTGCCACTTTACGGGAACATGGTTTTTTTTGAGGTTGAAGCATGCGCCCGTTAATTTTTTTGTTTTTTGATCGTGACCTGGATCGGTTGACAGGCTCCAGATGCCAAACCGCTTGTCGGAAAATAACGGTTGATGGCTTGAAAGATAGGTGATGCATAGACCTACTTGGGAAAAAAATGTCAGTGTTGCCACTTTACGGGAACATGGTTTTTTTTGAGGTTGAAGCATGCGCCCATTAATTTTTTTGTTTTTTGATCGTGACCTGGATCGGTTGACAGGCTCCAGATGCCAAACCACTTGTCGGAAAATAACGGTTGATGGCTTGAAAGATAGGTGATGCATAGACCTACTTGGGAAAAAAATGTCAGTGTTGCCACTTTACGGGAACATGGTTTTTTTTGAGGTTGAAGCATGCGCCCGTTAATTTTTTTGTTTTTTGATCGTGACCTGGATCGGTTGACAGGCTCCAGATGCCAAACCGCTTGTCGGAAAATAACGGTTGATGGCTTGAAAGATAGGTGATGCATAGACCTACTTGGGAAAAAAATGTCAGTGTTGCCACTTTACGGGAACATGGTTTTTTTTGAGGTTGAAGCATGCGCCCGTTAATTTTTTTGTTTTTTGATCGTGACCTGGATCGGTTGACAGGCTCCAGATGCCAAACCGCTTGTCGGAAAATAACGGTTGATGGCTTGAAAGATAGGTGATGCATAGACCTACTTGGGAAAAAAATGTCAGTGTTGCCACTTTACGGGAACATGGTTTTTTTTGAGGTTGAAGCATGCGCCCGTTAATTTTTTTGTTTTTTGATCGTGACCTGGATCGGTTGACAGGCTCCAGATGCCAAACCGCTTGTCGGAAAATAACGGTTGATGGCTTGAAAGATAGGTGATGCATAGACCTACTTGGGAAAAAAATGTCAGTGTTGCCACTTTACGGGAACATGGTTTTTTTTGAGGTTGAAGCATGCGCCCGTTAATTTTTTTGTTTTTTGATCGTGACCTGGATCGGTTGACAGGCTCCAGATGCCAAACCGCTTGTCGGAAAATAACGGTTGATGGCTTGAAAGATAGGTGATGCATAGACCTACTTGGGAAAAAAATGTCAGTGTTGCCACTTTACGGGAACATGGTTTTTTTTGAGGTTGAAGCATGCGCCCGTTAATTTTTTTGTTTTTTGATCGTGACCTGGATCGGTTGACAGGCTCCAGATGCCAAACCGCTTGTCGGAAAATAACGGTTGATGGCTTGAAAGATAGGTGATGCATAGACCTACTTGGGAAAAAAATGTCAGTGTTGCCACTTTACGGGAACATGGTTTTTTTTGAGGTTGAAGCATGCGCCCATTAATTTTTTTGTTTTTTGATCGTGACCTGGATCGGTTGACAGGCTCCAGATGCCAAACCGCTTGTCGGAAAATAACGGTTGATGGCTTGAAAGATAGGTGATGCATAGACCTACTTGGGAAAAAAATGTCAGTGTTGCCACTTTACGGGAACATGGTTTTTTTTGAGGTTGAAGCATGCGCCCGTTAATTTTTTTGTTTTTTGATCGTGACCTGGATCGGTTGACAGGCTCCAGATGCCAAACCGCTTGTCGGAAAATAACGGTTGATGGCTTGAAAGATAGGTGATGCATAGACCTACTTGGGAAAAAAATGTCAGTGTTGCCACTTTACGGGAACATGGTTTTTTTTTGAGGTTGAAGCATGCGCCCGTTAATTTTTTTGTTTTTTGATCGTGACCTGGATCGGTTGACAGGCTCCAGATGCCAAACCGCTTGTCGGAAAATAACGGTTGATGGCTTGAAAGATAGGTGATGCATAGACCTACTTGGGAAAAAAATGTCAGTGTTGCCACTTTACGGGAACATGGTTTTTTTTGAGGTTGAAGCATGCGCCCATTAATTTTTTTGTTTTTTGATCGTGACCTGGATCGGTTGACAGGCTCCAGATGCCAAACCGCTTGTCGGAAAATAACGGTTGATGGCTTGAAAGATAGGTGATGCATAGACCTACTTGGGAAAAAAATGTCAGTGTTACCACTTTACGGGAACATGGTTTTTTTTGAGGTTGAAGCATGCGCCCGTTAATTTTTTTGTTTTTTGATCGTGACCTGGATCGGTTGACAGGCTCCAGATGCCAAACCGCTTGTCGGAAAATAACGGTTGATGGCTTGAAAGATAGGTGATGCATAGACCTACTTGGGAAAAAAATGTCAGTGTTGCCACTTTACGGGAACATGGTTTTTTTTGAGGTTGAAGCATGCGCCCGTTAATTTTTTTGTTTTTTGATCGTGACCTGGATCGGTTGACAGGCTCCAGATGCCAAACCGCTTGTCGGAAAATAACGGTTGATGGCTTGAAAGATAGGTGATGCATAGACCTACTTGGGAAAAAAATGTCAGTGTTGCCACTTTACGGGAACATGGTTTTTTTTGAGGTTGAAGCATGCGCCCGTTAATTTTTTTGTTTTTTGATCGTGACCTGGATCGGTTGACAGGCTCCAGATGCCAAACCGCTTGTCGGAAAATAACGGTTGATGGCTTGAAAGATAGGTGATGCATAGACCTACTTGGGAAAAAAATGTCAGTGTTGCCACTTTACGGGAACATGGTTTTTTTTGAGGTTGAAGCATGCGCCCGTTAATTTTTTTGTTTTTTGATCGTGACCTGGATCGGTTGACAGGCTCCAGATGCCAAACCGCTTGTCGGAAAATAACGGTTGATGGCTTGAAAGATAGGTGATGCATAGACCTACTTGGGAAAAAAATGTCAGTGTTGCCACTTTACGGGAACATGGTTTTTTTTGAGGTTGAAGCATGCGCCCATTAATTTTTTTGTTTTTTGATCGTGACCTGGATCGGTTGACAGGCTCCAGATGCCAAACCGCTTGTCGGAAAATAACGGTTGATGGCTTGAAAGATAGGTGATGCATAGACCTACTTGGGAAAAAAATGTCAGTGTTACCACTTTACGGGAACATGGTTTTTTTTGAGGTTGAAGCATGCGCCCGTTAATTTTTTTGTTTTTTGATCGTGACCTGGATCGGTTGACAGGCTCCAGATGCCAAACCGCTTGTCGGAAAATAACGGTTGATGGCTTGAAAGATAGGTGATGCATAGACCTACTTGGGAAAAAAATGTCAGTGTTGCCACTTTACGGGAACATGGTTTTTTTTTGAGGTTGAAGCATGCGCCCGTTAATTTTTTTGTTTTTTGATCGTGACCTGGATCGGTTGACAGGCTCCAGATGCCAAACCGCTTGTCGGAAAATAACGGTTGATGGCTTGAAAGATAGGTGATGCATAGACCTACTTGGGAAAAAAATGTCAGTGTTGCCACTTTACGGGAACATGGTTTTTTTTGAGGTTGAAGCATGCGCCCGTTAATTTTTTTGTTTTTTGATCGTGACCTGGATCGGTTGACAGGCTCCAGATGCCAAACCGCTTGTCGGAAAATAACGGTTGATGGCTTGAAAGATAGGTGATGCATAGACCTACTTGGGAAAAAAATGTCAGTGTTGCCACTTTACGGGAACATGGTTTTTTTTGAGGTTGAAGCATGCGCCCATTAATTTTTTTGTTTTTTGATCGTGACCTGGATCGGTTGACAGGCTCCAGATGCCAAACCGCTTGTCGGAAAATAACGGTTGATGGCTTGAAAGATAGGTGATGCATAGACCTACTTGGGAAAAAAATGTCAGTGTTACCACTTTACGGGAACATGGTTTTTTTTGAGGTTGAAGCATGCGCCCGTTAATTTTTTTGTTTTGATCGTGACCTGGATCGGTTGACAGGCTCCAGATGCCAAACCGCTTGTCGGAAAATAACGGTTGATGGCTTGAAAGATAGGTGATGCATAGACCTACTTGGGAAAAAAATGTCAGTGTTGCCACTTTACGGGAACATGGTTTTTTTTGAGGTTGAAGCATGCGCCCGTTAATTTTTTTGTTTTTTGATCGTGACCTGGATCGGTTGACAGGCTCCAGATGCCAAACCGCTTGTCGGAAAATAACGGTTGATGGCTTGAAAGATAGGTGATGCATAGACCTACTTGGGAAAAAAATGTCAGTGTTGCCACTTTACGGGAACATGGTTTTTTTTGAGGTTGAAGCATGCGCCCGTTAATTTTTTTGTTTTTTGATCGTGACCTGGATCGGTTGACAGGCTCCAGATGCCAAACCGCTTGTCGGAAAATAACGGTTGATGGCTTGAAAGATAGGTGATGCATAGACCTACTTGGGAAAAAAATGTCAGTGTTGCCACTTTACGGGAACATGGTTTTTTTTGAGGTTGAAGCATGCGCCCGTTAATTTTTTTGTTTTTTGATCGTGACCTGGATCGGTTGACAGGCTCCAGATGCCAAACCGCTTGTCGGAAAATAACGGTTGATGGCTTGAAAGATAGGTGATGCATAGACCTACTTGGGAAAAAAATGTCAGTGTTGCCACTTTACGGGAACATGGTTTTTTTTGAGGTTGAAGCATGCGCCCGTTAATTTTTTTGTTTTTTGATCGTGACCTGGATCGGTTGACAGGCTCCAGATGCCAAACCGCTTGTCGGAAAATAACGGTTGATGGCTTGAAAGATAGGTGATGCATAGACCTACTTGGGAAAAAAATGTCAGTGTTGCCACTTTACGGGAACATGGTTTTTTTTGAGGTTGAAGCATGCGCCCATTAATTTTTTTGTTTTTTGATCGTGACCTGGATCGGTTGACAGGCTCCAGATGCCAAACCGCTTGTCGGAAAATAACGGTTGATGGCTTGAAAGATAGGTGATGCATAGACCTACTTGGGAAAAAAATGTCAGTGTTGCCACTTTACGGGAACATGGTTTTTTTTGAGGTTGAAGCATGCGCCCGTTAATTTTTTTGTTTTTTGATCGTGACCTGGATCGGTTGACAGGCTCCAGATGCCAAACCGCTTGTCGGAAAATAACGGTTGATGGCTTGAAAGATAGGTGATGCATAGACCTACTTGGGAAAAAAATGTCAGTGTTGCCACTTTACGGGAACATGGTTTTTTTTGAGGTTGAAGCATGCGCCCGTTAATTTTTTTGTTTTTTGATCGTGACCTGGATCGGTTGACAGGCTCCAGATGCCAAACCGCTTGTCGGAAAATAACGGTTGATGGCTTGAAAGATAGGTGATGCATAGACCTACTTGGGAAAAAAATGTCAGTGTTGCCACTTTACGGGAACATGGTTTTTTTTGAGGTTGAAGCATGCGCCCGTTAATTTTTTTGTTTTTTGATCGTGACCTGGATCGGTTGACAGGCTCCAGATGCCAAACCGCTTGTCGGAAAATAACGGTTGATGGCTTGAAAGATAGGTGATGCATAGACCTACTTGGGAAAAAAATGTCAGTGTTGCCACTTTACGGGAACATGGTTTTTTTTGAGGTTGAAGCATGCGCCCGTTAATTTTTTTGTTTTTTGATCGTGACCTGGATCGGTTGACAGGCTCCAGATGCCAAACCGCTTGTCGGAAAATAACGGTTGATGGCTTGAAAGATAGGTGATGCATAGACCTACTTGGGAAAAAAATGTCAGTGTTGCCACTTTACGGGAACATGGTTTTTTTTGAGGTTGAAGCATGCGCCCGTTAATTTTTTTGTTTTTTGATCGTGACCTGGATCGGTTGACAGGCTCCAGATGCCAAACCGCTTGTCGGAAAATAACGGTTGATGGCTTGAAAGATAGGTGATGCATAGACCTACTTGGGAAAAAAATGTCAGTGTTGCCACTTTACGGGAACATGGTTTTTTTTGAGGTTGAAGCATGCGCCCATTAATTTTTTTGTTTTTTGATCGTGACCTGGATCGGTCAGGCTCCAGATGCCAAACCGCTTGTCGGAAAATAACGGTTGATGGCTTGAAAGATAGGTGATGCATAGACCTACTTGGGAAAAAAATGTCAGTGTTACCACTTTACGGGAACATGGTTTTTTTTGAGGTTGAAGCATGCGCCCGTTAATTTTTTTGTTTTTTGATCGTGACCTGGATCGGTTGACAGGCTCCAGATGCCAAACCGCTTGTCGGAAAATAACGGTTGATGGCTTGAAAGATAGGTGATGCATAGACCTACTTGGGAAAAAAATGTCAGTGTTGCCACTTTACGGGAACATGGTTTTTTTTGAGGTTGAAGCATGCGCCCGTTAATTTTTTTGTTTTTTGATCGTGACCTGGATCGGTTGACAGGCTCCAGATGCCAAACCGCTTGTCGGAAAATAACGGTTGATGGCTTGAAAGATAGGTGATGCATAGACCTACTTGGGAAAAAAATGTCAGTGTTGCCACTTTACGGGAACATGGTTTTTTTTGAGGTTGAAGCATGCGCCCGTTAATTTTTTTGTTTTTTGATCGTGACCTGGATCGGTTGACAGGCTCCAGATGCCAAACCGCTTGTCGGAAAATAACGGTTGATGGCTTGAAAGATAGGTGATGCATAGACCTACTTGGGAAAAAAATGTCAGTGTTGCCACTTTACGGGAACATGGTTTTTTTTGAGGTTGAAGCATGCGCCCGTTAATTTTTTTGTTTTTTGATCGTGACCTGGATCGGTTGACAGGCTCCAGATGCCAAACCGCTTGTCGGAAAATAACGGTTGATGGCTTGAAAGATAGGTGATGCATAGACCTACTTGGGAAAAAAATGTCAGTGTTGCCACTTTACGGGAACATGGTTTTTTTTGAGGTTGAAGCATGCGCCCGTTAATTTTTTTGTTTTTTGATCGTGACCTGGATCGGTTGACAGGCTCCAGATGCCAAACCGCTTGTCGGAAAATAACGGTTGATGGCTTGAAAGATAGATGATGCATAGACCTACTTGGGAAAAAAATGTCAGTGTTGCCACTTTACGGGAACATGGTTTTTTTTGAGGTTGAAGCATGCGCCCATTAATTTTTTTGTTTTTTGATCGTGACCTGGATCGGTTGACAGGCTCCAGATGCCAAACCGCTTGTCGGAAAATAACGGTTGATGGCTTGAAAGATAGGTGATGCATAGACCTACTTGGGAAAAAAATGTCAGTGTTGCCACTTTACGGGAACATGGTTTTTTTTGAGGTTGAAGCATGCGCCCGTTAATTTTTTTGTTTTTTGATCGTGACCTGGATCGGTTGACAGGCTCCAGATGCCAAACCGCTTGTCGGAAAATAACGGTTGATGGCTTGAAAGATAGGTGATGCATAGACCTACTTGGGAAAAAAATGTCAGTGTTGCCACTTTACGGGAACATGGTTTTTTTTGAGGTTGAAGCATGCGCCCGTTAATTTTTTTGTTTTTTGATCGTGACCTGGATCGGTTGACAGGCTCCAGATGCCAAACCGCTTGTCGGAAAATAACGGTTGATGGCTTGAAAGATAGGTGATGCATAGACCTACTTGGGAAAAAAATGTCAGTGTTGCCACTTTACGGGAACATGGTTTTTTTTGAGGTTGAAGCATGCGCCCGTTAATTTTTTTGTTTTTTGATCGTGACCTGGATCGGTTGACAGGCTCCAGATGCCAAACCGCTTGTCGGAAAATAACGGTTGATGGCTTGAAAGATAGGTGATGCATAGACCTACTTGGGAAAAAATGTCAGTGTTGCCACTTTACGGGAACATGGTTTTTTTTGAGGTTGAAGCATGCGCCCGTTAATTTTTTTGTTTTTTGATCGTGACCTGGATCGGTTGACAGGCTCCAGATGCCAAACCGCTTGTCGGAAAATAACGGTTGATGGCTTGAAAGATAGGTGATGCATAGACCTACTTGGGAAAAAAATGTCAGTGTTGCCACTTTACGGGAACATGGTTTTTTTTGAGGTTGAAGCATGCGCCCGTTAATTTTTTTGTTTTTTGATCGTGACCTGGATCGGTTGACAGGCTCCAGATGCCAAACCGCTTGTCGGAAAATAACGGTTGATGGCTTGAAAGATAGGTGATGCATAGACCTACTTGGGAAAAAAATGTCAGTGTTGCCACTTTACGGGAACATGGTTTTTTTTTGAGGTTGAAGCATGCGCCCGTTAATTTTTTTGTTTTTGATCGTGACCTGGATCGGTTGACAGGCTCCAGATGCCAAACCGCTTGTCGGAAAATAACGGTTGATGGCTTGAAAGATAGGTGATGCATAGACCTACTTGGGAAAAAAATGTCAGTGTTGCCAACTTTACGGGAACATGGTTTTTTTTGAGGTTGAAGCATGCGCCCGTTAATTTTTTTGTTTTTTGATCGTGACCTGGATCGGTTGACAGGCTCCAGATGCCAAACCGCTTGTCGGAAAATAACGGTTGATGGCTTGAAAGATAGGTGATGCATAGACCTACTTGGGAAAAAAATGTCAGTGTTGCCACTTTACGGGAACATGGTTTTTTTTGAGGTTGAAGCATGCGCCCATTAATTTTTTTGTTTTTTGATCGTGACCTGGATCGGTTGACAGGCTCCAGATGCCAAACCGCTTGTCGGAAAATAACGGTTGATGGCTTGAAAGATAGGTGATGCATAGACCTACTTGGGAAAAAAATGTCAGTGTTACCACTTTACGGGAACATGGTTTTTTTTGAGGTTGAAGCATGCGCCCGTTAATTTTTTTGTTTTTTGATCGTGACCTGGATCGGTTGACAGGCTCCAGATGCAAACCGCTTGTCGGAAAATAACGGTTGATGGCTTGAAAGATAGGTGATGCATAGACCTACTTGGAAAAAAATGTCAGTGTTGCCACTTTACGGGAACATGGTTTTTTTTGAGGTTGAAGCATGCGCCCGTTAATTTTTTTGTTTTTTGATCGTGACCTGGATCGGTTGACAGGCTCCAGATGCCAAACCGCTTGTCGGAAAATAACGGTTGATGGCTTGAAAGATAGGTGATGCATAGACCTACTTGGGAAAAAAAATGTCAGTGTTGCCACTTTACGGGAACATGGTTTTTTTTTGAGGTTGAAGCATGCGCCCGTTAATTTTTTGTTTTTTGATCGTGACCTGGATCGGTTGACAGGCTCCAGATGCCAAACCGCTTGTCGGAAAATAACGGTTGATGGCTTGAAAGATAGGTGATGCATAGACCTACTTGGGAAAAAAATGTCAGTGTTGCCACTTTACGGGAACATGGTTTTTTTTGAGGTTGAAGCATGCGCCCGTTAATTTTTTTGTTTTTTGATCGTGACCTGGATCGGTTGACAGGCTCCAGATGCCAAACCGCTTGTCGGAAAATAACGGTTGATGGCTTGAAAGATAGGTGATGCATAGACCTACTTGGGAAAAAAATGTCAGTGTTGCCACTTTACGGGAACATGGTTTTTTTTGAGGTTGAAGCATGCGCCCGTTAATTTTTTTGTTTTTTGATCGTGACCTGGATCGGTTGACAGGCTCCAGATGCCAAACCGCTTGTCGGAAAATAACGGTTGATGGCTTGAAAGATAGATGATGCATAGACCTACTTGGGAAAAAAATGTCAGTGTTGCCACTTTACGGGAACATGGTTTTTTTTTGAGGTTGAAGCATGCGCCCATTAATTTTTTTGTTTTTGATCGTGACCTGGATCGGTTGACAGGCTCCAGATGCCAAACCGCTTGTCGGAAAATAACGGTTGATGGCTTGAAAGATAGGTGATGCATAGACCTACTTGGGAAAAAAATGTCAGTGTTGCCACTTTACGGGAACATGGTTTTTTTTGAGGTTGAAGCATGCGCCCGTTAATTTTTTTGTTTTTTGATCGTGACCTGGATCGGTTGACAGGCTCCAGATGCCAAACCGCTTGTCGGAAAATAACGGTTGATGGCTTGAAAGATAGGTGATGCATAGACCTACTTGGGAAAAAAATGTCAGTGTTGCCACTTTACGGGAACATGGTTTTTTTTGAGGTTGAAGCATGCGCCCGTTAATTTTTTTGTTTTTTGATCGTGACCTGGATCGGTTGACAGGCTCCAGATGCCAAACCGCTTGTCGGAAAATAACGGTTGATGGCTTGAAAGATAGGTGATGCATAGACCTACTTGGGAAAAAAATGTCAGTGTTGCCACTTTACGGGAACATGGTTTTTTTTGAGGTTGAAGCATGCGCCCGTTAATTTTTTGTTTTTTGATCGTGACCTGGATCGGTTGACAGGCTCCAGATGCCAAACCGCTTGTCGGAAAATAACGGTTGATGGCTTGAAAGATAGGTGATGCATAGACCTACTTGGGAAAAAAAATGTCAGTGTTGCCACTTTACGGGAACATGGTTTTTTTTGAGGTTGAAGCATGCGCCGTTAATTTTTTTGTTTTTTGATCGTGACCTGGATCGGTTGACAGGCTCCAGATGCCAAACCGCTTGTCGGAAAATAACGGTTGATGGCTTGAAAGATAGGTGATGCATAGACCTACTTGGGAAAAAAATGTCAGTGTTGCCACTTTACGGGAACATGGTTTTTTTTGAGGTTGAAGCATGCGCCCGTTAATTTTTTGTTTTTTGATCGTGACCTGGATCGGTTGACAGGCTCCAGATGCCAAACCGCTTGTCGGAAAATAACGGTTGATGGCTTGAAAGATAGGTGATGCATAGACCTACTTGGGAAAAAAATGTCAGTGTTGCCACTTTACGGGAACATGGTTTTTTTTGAGGTTGAAGCATGCGCCCATTAATTTTTTTGTTTTTGATCGTGACCTGGATCGGTTGACAGGCTCCAGATGCCAAACCGCTTGTCGGAAAATAACGGTTGATGGCTTGAAAGATAGGTGATGCATAGACCTACTTGGGAAAAAAATGTCAGTGTTGCCACTTTACGGGAACATGGTTTTTTTTGAGGTTGAAGCATGCGCCCGTTAATTTTTTTGTTTTTTGATCGTGACCTGGATCGGTTGACAGGCTCCAGATGCCAAACCGCTTGTCGGAAAATAACGGTTGATGGCTTGAAAGATAGGTGATGCATAGACCTACTTGGGAAAAAAATGTCAGTGTTGCCACTTTACGGGAACATGGTTTTTTTTGAGGTTGAAGCATGCGCCCGTTAATTTTTTTGTTTTTTGATCGTGACCTGGATCGGTTGACAGGCTCCAGATGCCAAACCGCTTGTCGGAAAATAACGGTTGATGGCTTGAAAGATAGGTGATGCATAGACCTACTTGGGAAAAAAATGTCAGTGTTGCCACTTTACGGGAACATGGTTTTTTTTGAGGTTGAAGCATGCGCCCGTTAATTTTTTGTTTTTTGATCGTGACCTGGATCGGTTGACAGGCTCCAGATGCCAAACCGCTTGTCGGAAAATAACGGTTGATGGCTTGAAAGATAGGTGATGCATAGACCTACTTGGGAAAAAAATGTCAGTGTTGCCACTTTACGGGAACATGGTTTTTTTTGAGGTTGAAGCATGCGCCCGTTAATTTTTTTGTTTTTTGATCGTGACCTGGATCGGTTGACAGGCTCCAGATGCCAAACCGCTTGTCGGAAAATAACGGTTGATGGCTTGAAAGATAGGTGATGCATAGACCTACTTGGGAAAAAAATGTCAGTGTTGCCACTTTACGGGAACATGGTTTTTTTTGAGGTTGAAGCATGCGCCCGTTAATTTTTTTGTTTTTTGATCGTGACCTGGATCGGTTGACAGGCTCCAGATGCCAAACCGCTTGTCGGAAAATAACGGTTGATGGCTTGAAAGATAGGTGATGCATAGACCTACTTGGGAAAAAAATGTCAGTGTTGCCACTTTACGGGAACATGGTTTTTTTTGAGGTTGAAGCATGCGCCCGTTAATTTTTTTGTTTTTTGATCGTGACCTGGATCGGTTGACAGGCTCCAGATGCCAAACCGCTTGTCGGAAAATAACGGTTGATGGCTTGAAAGATAGGTGATGCATAGACCTACTTGGGAAAAAAATGTCAGTGTTGCCACTTTACGGGAACATGGTTTTTTTTGAGGTTGAAGCATGCGCCCGTTAATTTTTTTGTTTTTTGATCGTGACCTGGATCGGTTGACAGGCTCCAGATGCCAAACCGCTTGTCGGAAAATAACGGTTGATGGCTTGAAAGATAGGTGATGCATAGACCTACTTGGGAAAAAAATGTCAGTGTTGCCACTTTACGGGAACATGGTTTTTTTTGAGGTTGAAGCATGCGCCCGTTAATTTTTTTGTTTTTTGATCGTGACCTGGATCGGTTGACAGGCTCCAGATGCCAAACCGCTTGTCGGAAAATAACGGTTGATGGCTTGAAAGATAGGTGATGCATAGACCTACTTGGGAAAAAAATGTCAGTGTTGCCACTTTACGGGAACATGGTTTTTTTTGAGGTTGAAGCATGCGCCCATTAATTTTTTTGTTTTTTGATCGTGACCTGGATCGGTTGACAGGCTCCAGATGCCAAACCGCTTGTCGGAAAATAACGGTTGATGGCTTGAAAGATAGGTGATGCATAGACCTACTTGGGAAAAAAATGTCAGTGTTGCCACTTTACGGGAACATGGTTTTTTTTGAGGTTGAAGCATGCGCCCGTTAATTTTTTTGTTTTTTGATCGTGACCTGGATCGGTTGACAGGCTCCAGATGCCAAACCGCTTGTCGGAAAATAACGGTTGATGGCTTGAAAGATAGGTGATGCATAGACCTACTTGGGAAAAAAATGTCAGTGTTGCCACTTTACGGGAACATGGTTTTTTTTGAGGTTGAAGCATGCGCCCGTTAATTTTTTTGTTTTTTGATCGTGACCTGGATCGGTTGACAGGCTCCAGATGCCAAACCGCTTGTCGGAAAATAACGGTTGATGGCTTGAAAGATAGGTGATGCATAGACCTACTTGGGAAAAAAATGTCAGTGTTGCCACTTTACGGGAACATGGTTTTTTTTGAGGTTGAAGCATGCGCCCGTTAATTTTTTTGTTTTTTGATCGTGACCTGGATCGGTTGACAGGCTCCAGATGCCAAACCGCTTGTCGGAAAATAACGGTTGATGGCTTGAAAGATAGGTGATGCATAGACCTACTTGGGAAAAAAATGTCAGTGTTGCCACTTTACGGGAACATGGTTTTTTTTGAGGTTGAAGCATGCGCCCGTTAATTTTTTTGTTTTTTGATCGTGACCTGGATCGGTTGACAGGCTCCAGATGCCAAACCGCTTGTCGGAAAATAACGGTTGATGGCTTGAAAGATAGGTGATGCATAGACCTACTTGGGAAAAAAATGTCAGTGTTGCCACTTTACGGGAACATGGTTTTTTTTGAGGTTGAAGCATGCGCCCGTTAATTTTTTTGTTTTTTGATCGTGACCTGGATCGGTTGACAGGCTCCAGATGCCAAACCGCTTGTCGGAAAATAACGGTTGATGGCTTGAAAGATAGGTGATGCATAGACCTACTTGGGAAAAAAATGTCAGTGTTGCCACTTTACGGGAACATGGTTTTTTTTGAGGTTGAAGCATGCGCCCATTAATTTTTTTGTTTTTTGATCGTGACCTGGATCGGTTGACAGGCTCCAGATGCCAAACCGCTTGTCGGAAAATAACGGTTGATGGCTTGAAAGATAGGTGATGCATAGACCTACTTGGGAAAAAAATGTCAGTGTTGCCACTTTACGGGAACATGGTTTTTTTTGAGGTTGAAGCATGCGCCCGTTAATTTTTTTGTTTTTTGATCGTGACCTGGATCGGTTGACAGGCTCCAGATGCCAAACCGCTTGTCGGAAAATAACGGTTGATGGCTTGAAAGATAGGTGATGCATAGACCTACTTGGGAAAAAAATGTCAGTGTTGCCACTTTACGGGAACATGGTTTTTTTTGAGGTTGAAGCATGCGCCCGTTAATTTTTTTGTTTTTTGATCGTGACCTGGATCGGTTGACAGGCTCCAGATGCCAAACCGCTTGTCGGAAAATAACGGTTGATGGCTTGAAAGATAGGTGATGCATAGACCTACTTGGGAAAAAAATGTCAGTGTTGCCACTTTACGGGAACATGGTTTTTTTTGAGGTTGAAGCATGCGCCCATTAATTTTTTTGTTTTTTGATCGTGACCTGGATCGGTTGACAGGCTCCAGATGCCAAACCGCTTGTCGGAAAATAACGGTTGATGGCTTGAAAGATAGGTGATGCATAGACCTACTTGGGA
The DNA here is from genome assembly GCA_963921185.1 of Dasysyrphus tricinctus. Lineage (NCBI taxonomy): Eukaryota > Metazoa > Arthropoda > Insecta > Diptera > Syrphidae > Dasysyrphus > Dasysyrphus tricinctus. Next base: position 27,217 of record CAWUEQ010000029.1, on the reverse strand, counting down.
AAAAAATGTCAGTGTTACCACTTTACGGGAACATGGTTTTTTTTGAGGTTGAAGCATGCGCCCGTTAATTTTTTTGTTTTTTGATCGTGACCTGGATCGGTTGACAGGCTCCAGATGCCAAACCGCTTGTCGGAAAATAACGGTTGATGGCTTGAAAGATAGGTGATGCATAGACCTACTTGGGAAAAAAATGTCAGTGTTGCCACTTTACGGGAACATGGTTTTTTTTGAGGTTGAAGCATGCGCCCGTTAATTTTTTTGTTTTTTGATCGTGACCTGGATCGGTTGACAGGCTCCAGATGCCAAACCGCTTGTCGGAAAATAACGGTTGATGGCTTGAAAGATAGGTGATGCATAGACCTACTTGGGAAAAAAATGTCAGTGTTGCCACTTTACGGGAACATGGTTTTTTTTGAGGTTGAAGCATGCGCCCGTTAATTTTTTTGTTTTTTGATCGTGACCTGGATCGGTTGACAGGCTCCAGATGCCAAACCGCTTGTCGGAAAATAACGGTTGATGGCTTGAAAGATAGGTGATGCATAGACCTACTTGGGAAAAAAATGTCAGTGTTGCCACTTTACGGGAACATGGTTTTTTTTGAGGTTGAAGCATGCGCCCGTTAATTTTTTTGTTTTTTGATCGTGACCTGGATCGGTTGACAGGCTCCAGATGCCAAACCGCTTGTCGGAAAATAACGGTTGATGGCTTGAAAGATAGGTGATGCATAGACCTACTTGGGAAAAAAATGTCAGTGTTGCCACTTTACGGGAACATGGTTTTTTTTGAGGTTGAAGCATGCGCCCGTTAATTTTTTTGTTTTTTGATCGTGACCTGGATCGGTTGACAGGCTCCAGATGCCAAACCGCTTGTCGGAAAATAACGGTTGATGGCTTGAAAGATAGATGATGCATAGACCTACTTGGGAAAAAAATGTCAGTGTTGCCACTTTACGGGAACATGGTTTTTTTTGAGGTTGAAGCATGCGCCCATTAATTTTTTTGTTTTTTGATCGTGACCTGGATCGGTTGACAGGCTCCAGATGCCAAACCGCTTGTCGGAAAATAACGGTTGATGGCTTGAAAGATAGGTGATGCATAGACCTACTTGGGAAAAAAATGTCAGTGTTGCCACTTTACGGGAACATGGTTTTTTTTGAGGTTGAAGCATGCGCCCGTTAATTTTTTTGTTTTTTGATCGTGACCTGGATCGGTTGACAGGCTCCAGATGCCAAACCGCTTGTCGGAAAATAACGGTTGATGGCTTGAAAGATAGGTGATGCATAGACCTACTTGGGAAAAAAATGTCAGTGTTGCCACTTTACGGGAACATGGTTTTTTTTGAGGTTGAAGCATGCGCCCGTTAATTTTTTTGTTTTTTGATCGTGACCTGGATCGGTTGACAGGCTCCAGATGCCAAACCGCTTGTCGGAAAATAACGGTTGATGGCTTGAAAGATAGGTGATGCATAGACCTACTTGGGAAAAAAATGTCAGTGTTGCCACTTTACGGGAACATGGTTTTTTTTGAGGTTGAAGCATGCGCCCGTTAATTTTTTTGTTTTTTGATCGTGACCTGGATCGGTTGACAGGCTCCAGATGCCAAACCGCTTGTCGGAAAATAACGGTTGATGGCTTGAAAGATAGGTGATGCATAGACCTACTTGGGAAAAAAATGTCAGTGTTGCCACTTTACGGGAACATGGTTTTTTTTGAGGTTGAAGCATGCGCCCGTTAATTTTTTTGTTTTTTGATCGTGACCTGGATCGGTTGACAGGCTCCAGATGCCAAACCGCTTGTCGGAAAATAACGGTTGATGGCTTGAAAGATAGGTGATGCATAGACCTACTTGGGAAAAAAATGTCAGTGTTGCCACTTTACGGGAACATGGTTTTTTTTGAGGTTGAAGCATGCGCCCGTTAATTTTTTTGTTTTTTGATCGTGACCTGGATCGGTTGACAGGCTCCAGATGCCAAACCGCTTGTCGGAAAATAACGGTTGATGGCTTGAAAGATAGGTGATGCATAGACCTACTTGGGAAAAAAATGTCAGTGTTGCCACTTTACGGGAACATGGTTTTTTTTGAGGTTGAAGCATGCGCCCATTAATTTTTTTGTTTTTTGATCGTGACCTGGATCGGTTGACAGGCTCCAGATGCCAAACCGCTTGTCGGAAAATAACGGTTGATGGCTTGAAAGATAGGTGATGCATAGACCTACTTGGGAAAAAAATGTCAGTGTTGCCACTTTACGGGAACATGGTTTTTTTTGAGGTTGAAGCATGCGCCCGTTAATTTTTTTGTTTTTTGATCGTGACCTGGATCGGTTGACAGGCTCCAGATGCCAAACCGCTTGTCGGAAAATAACGGTTGATGGCTTGAAAGATAGGTGATGCATAGACCTACTTGGGAAAAAAATGTCAGTGTTGCCACTTTACGGGAACATGGTTTTTTTTGAGGTTGAAGCATGCGCCCGTTAATTTTTTTGTTTTTTGATCGTGACCTGGATCGGTTGACAGGCTCCAGATGCCAAACCGCTTGTCGGAAAATAACGGTTGATGGCTTGAAAGATAGGTGATGCATAGACCTACTTGGGAAAAAAATGTCAGTGTTGCCACTTTACGGGAACATGGTTTTTTTTGAGGTTGAAGCATGCGCCCATTAATTTTTTTGTTTTTTGATCGTGACCTGGATCGGTTGACAGGCTCCAGATGCCAAACCGCTTGTCGGAAAATAACGGTTGATGGCTTGAAAGATAGGTGATGCATAGACCTACTTGGGAAAAAAATGTCAGTGTTACCACTTTACGGGAACATGGTTTTTTTTGAGGTTGAAGCATGCGCCCGTTAATTTTTTTGTTTTTTGATCGTGACCTGGATCGGTTGACAGGCTCCAGATGCCAAACCGCTTGTCGGAAAATAACGGTTGATGGCTTGAAAGATAGGTGATGCATAGACCTACTTGGGAAAAAAATGTCAGTGTTGCCACTTTACGGGAACATGGTTTTTTTTGAGGTTGAAGCATGCGCCCGTTAATTTTTTTGTTTTTTGATCGTGACCTGGATCGGTTGACAGGCTCCAGATGCCAAACCGCTTGTCGGAAAATAACGGTTGATGGCTTGAAAGATAGGTGATGCATAGACCTACTTGGGAAAAAAATGTCAGTGTTGCCACTTTACGGGAACATGGTTTTTTTTGAGGTTGAAGCATGCGCCCGTTAATTTTTTTGTTTTTTGATCGTGACCTGGATCGGTTGACAGGCTCCAGATGCCAAACCGCTTGTCGGAAAATAACGGTTGATGGCTTGAAAGATAGGTGATGCATAGACCTACTTGGGAAAAAAATGTCAGTGTTGCCACTTTACGGGAACATGGTTTTTTTTGAGGTTGAAGCATGCGCCCGTTAATTTTTTTGTTTTTTGATCGTGACCTGGATCGGTTGACAGGCTCCAGATGCCAAACCGCTTGTCGGAAAATAACGGTTGATGGCTTGAAAGATAGGTGATGCATAGACCTACTTGGGAAAAAAATGTCAGTGTTGCCACTTTACGGGAACATGGTTTTTTTTGAGGTTGAAGCATGCGCCCGTTAATTTTTTTGTTTTTTGATCGTGACCTGGATCGGTTGACAGGCTCCAGATGCCAAACCGCTTGTCGGAAAATAACGGTTGATGGCTTGAAAGATAGATGATGCATAGACCTACTTGGGAAAAAAATGTCAGTGTTGCCACTTTACGGGAACATGGTTTTTTTTGAGGTTGAAGCATGCGCCCATTAATTTTTTTGTTTTTTGATCGTGACCTGGATCGGTTGACAGGCTCCAGATGCCAAACCGCTTGTCGGAAAATAACGGTTGATGGCTTGAAAGATAGGTGATGCATAGACCTACTTGGGAAAAAAATGTCAGTGTTGCCACTTTACGGGAACATGGTTTTTTTTGAGGTTGAAGCATGCGCCCGTTAATTTTTTTGTTTTTTGATCGTGACCTGGATCGGTTGACAGGCTCCAGATGCCAAACCGCTTGTCGGAAAATAACGGTTGATGGCTTGAAAGATAGGTGATGCATAGACCTACTTGGGAAAAAAATGTCAGTGTTGCCACTTTACGGGAACATGGTTTTTTTTGAGGTTGAAGCATGCGCCCGTTAATTTTTTTGTTTTTTGATCGTGACCTGGATCGGTTGACAGGCTCCAGATGCCAAACCGCTTGTCGGAAAATAACGGTTGATGGCTTGAAAGATAGGTGATGCATAGACCTACTTGGGAAAAAATGTCAGTGTTGCCACTTTACGGGAACATGGTTTTTTTTGAGGTTGAAGCATGCGCCCGTTAATTTTTTTGTTTTTTGATCGTGACCTGGATCGGTTGACAGGCTCCAGATGCCAAACCGCTTGTCGGAAAATAACGGTTGATGGCTTGAAAGATAGGTGATGCATAGACCTACTTGGGAAAAAAATGTCAGTGTTGCCACTTTACGGGAACATGGTTTTTTTTGAGGTTGAAGCATGCGCCCGTTAATTTTTTTGTTTTTTGATCGTGACCTGGATCGGTTGACAGGCTCCAGATGCCAAACCGCTTGTCGGAAAATAACGGTTGATGGCTTGAAAGATAGGTGATGCATAGACCTACTTGGAAAAAAATGTCAGTGTTGCCACTTTACGGGAACATGGTTTTTTTTGAGGTTGAAGCATGCGCCCGTTAATTTTTTTGTTTTTTGATCGTGACCTGGATCGGTTGACAGGCTCCAGATGCCAAACCGCTTGTCGGAAAATAACGGTTGATGGCTTGAAAGATAGGTGATGCATAGACCTACTTGGGAAAAAAATGTCAGTGTTGCCACTTTACGGGAACATGGTTTTTTTTGAGGTTGAAGCATGCGCCCATTAATTTTTTTGTTTTTTGATCGTGACCTGGATCGGTTGACAGGCTCCAGATGCCAAACCGCTTGTCGGAAAATAACGGTTGATGGCTTGAAAGATAGGTGATGCATAGACCTACTTGGGAAAAAAATGTCAGTGTTGCCACTTTACGGGAACATGGTTTTTTTTGAGGTTGAAGCATGCGCCCGTTAATTTTTTTGTTTTTTGATCGTGACCTGGATCGGTTGACAGGCTCCAGATGCCAAACCGCTTGTCGGAAAATAACGGTTGATGGCTTGAAAGATAGGTGATGCATAGACCTACTTGGGAAAAAAATGTCAGTGTTGCCACTTTACGGGAACATGGTTTTTTTTGAGGTTGAAGCATGCGCCCGTTAATTTTTTTGTTTTTTGATCGTGACCTGGATCGGTTGACAGGCTCCAGATGCCAAACCGCTTGTCGGAAATAACGGTTGATGGCTTGAAAGATAGGTGATGCATAGACCTACTTGGGAAAAAAATGTCAGTGTTGCCACTTTACGGGAACATGGTTTTTTTTGAGGTTGAAGCATGCGCCCGTTAATTTTTTTGTTTTTTGATCGTGACCTGGATCGGTTGACAGGCTCCAGATGCCAAACCGCTTGTCGGAAAATAACGGTTGATGGCTTGAAAGATAGGTGATGCATAGGACCTACTTGGGAAAAAAATGTCAGTGTTGCCACTTTACGGGAACATGGTTTTTTTTGAGGTTGAAGCATGCGCCCGTTAATTTTTTTGTTTTTTGATCGTGACCTGGATCGGTTGACAGGCTCCAGATGCCAAACCGCTTGTCGGAAAATAACGGTTGATGGCTTGAAAGATAGGTGATGCATAGACCTACTTGGGAAAAAAATGTCAGTGTTGCCACTTTACGGGAACATGGTTTTTTTTTGAGGTTGAAGCATGCGCCGTTAATTTTTTTGTTTTTTGATCGTGACCTGGATCGGTTGACAGGCTCCAGATGCCAAACCGCTTGTCGGAAAATAACGGTTGATGGCTTGAAAGATAGGTGATGCATAGACCTACTTGGGAAAAAAATGTCAGTGTTGCCACTTTACGGGAACATGGTTTTTTTTGAGGTTGAAGCATGCGCCCGTTAATTTTTTGTTTTTTGATCGTGACCTGGATCGGTTGACAGGCTCCAGATGCCAAACCGCTTGTCGGAAAATAACGGTTGATGGCTTGAAAGATAGGTGATGCATAGACCTACTTGGGAAAAAAATGTCAGTGTTGCCACTTTACGGGAACATGGTTTTTTTTGAGGTTGAAGCATGCGCCCGTTAATTTTTTTGTTTTTTGATCGTGACCTGGATCGGTTGACAGGCTCCAGATGCCAAACCGCTTGTCGGAAAATAACGGTGATGGCTTGAAAGATAGGTGATGCATAGACCTACTTGGGAAAAAAATGTCAGTGTTGCCACTTTACGGGAACATGGTTTTTTTTGAGGTTGAAGCATGCGCCCGTTAATTTTTTGTTTTTTGATCGTGACCTGGATCGGTTGACAGGCTCCAGATGCCAAACCGCTTGTCGGAAAATAACGGTTGATGGCTTGAAAGATAGGTGATGCATAGACCTACTTGGGAAAAAAATGTCAGTGTTGCACTTTACGGGGAACATGGTTTTTTTGAGGTTGAAGCATGCGCCATTAATTTTTTTTGTTTTTTGATCGTGACCTGGATCGGTTGACAGGCTCCAGATGCCAAACCGCTTGTCGGAAAATAACGGTTGATGGCTTGAAAGATAGGTGATGCATAGACCTACTTGGGAAAAAAATGTCAGTGTTGCCACTTTACGGGAACATGGTTTTTTTTGAGGTTGAAGCATGCGCCCGTTAATTTTTTTGTTTTTTGATCGTGACCTGGATCGGTTGACAGGCTCCAGATGCCAAACCGCTTGTCGGAAAATAACGGTTGATGGCTTGAAAGATAGGTGATGCATAGACCTACTTGGGAAAAAAATGTCAGTGTTGCCACTTTACGGGAACATGGTTTTTTTTGAGGTTGAAGCATGCGCCCGTTAATTTTTTGTTTTTTGATCGTGACCTGGATCGGTTGACAGGCTCCAGATGCCAAACCGCTTGTCGGAAAATAACGGTTGATGGCTTGAAAGATAGGTGATGCATAGACCTACTTGGGAAAAAAATGTCAGTGTTGCCACTTTACGGGAACATGGTTTTTTTTGAGGTTGAAGCATGCGCCCGTTAATTTTTTTGTTTTTTGATCGTGACCTGGATCGGTTGACAGGCTCCAGATGCCAAACCGCTTGTCGGAAAATAACGGTTGATGGCTTGAAAGATAGGTGATGCATAGACCTACTTGGGAAAAAAATGTCAGTGTTGCCACTTTACGGGAACATGGTTTTTTTTGAGGTTGAAGCATGCGCCCGTTAATTTTTTGTTTTTTGATCGTGACCTGGATCGGTTGACAGGCTCCAGATGCCAAACCGCTTGTCGGAAAATAACGGTTGATGGCTTGAAAGATAGGTGATGCATAGACCTACTTGGGAAAAAAATGTCAGTGTTGCCACTTTACGGGAACATGGTTTTTTTGAGGTTGAAGCATGCGCCCGTTAATTTTTTTGTTTTTTGATCGTGACCTGGATCGGTTGACAGGCTCCAGATGCCAAACCGCTTGTCGGAAAATAACGGTTGATGGCTTGAAAGATAGGTGATGCATAGACCTACTTGGGAAAAAAATGTCAGTGTTGCCACTTTACGGGAACATGGTTTTTTTTGAGGTTGAAGCATGCGCCCTTTAATTTTTTGTTTTTTGATCGTGACCTGGATCGGTTGACAGGCTCCAGATGCCAAACCGCTTGTCGGAAAATAACGGTTGATGGCTTGAAAGATAGGTGATGCATAGACCTACTTGGGAAAAAAATGTCAGTGTTGCCACTTTACGGGAACATGGTTTTTTTTGAGGTTGAAGCATGCGCCCGTTAATTTTTTTGTTTTTTGATCGTGACCTGGATCGGTTGACAGGCTCCAGATGCCAAACCGCTTGTCGGAAAATAACGGTTGATGGCTTGAAAGATAGGTGATGCATAGACCTACTTGGGAAAAAAATGTCAGTGTTGCCACTTTACGGGAACATGGTTTTTTTGAGGTTGAAGCATGCGCCGTTAATTTTTTTGTTTTTTGATCGTGACCTGGATCGGTTGACAGGCTCCAGATGCCAAACCGCTTGTCGGAAAATAACGGTTGATGGCTTGAAAGATAGGTGATGCATAGACCTACTTGGGAAAAAAATGTCAGTGTTGCCACTTTACGGGAACATGGTTTTTTTGAGGTTGAAGCATGCGCCCATTAATTTTTTTGTTTTTTGATCGTGACCTGGATCGGTTGACAGGCTCCAGATGCCAAACCGCTTGTCGGAAAATAACGGTTGATGGCTTGAAAGATAGGTGATGCATAGACCTACTTGGGAAAAAAATGTCAGTGTTACCACTTTACGGGAACATGGTTTTTTTTGAGGTTGAAGCATGCGCCCGTTAATTTTTTTGTTTTTTGATCGTGACCTGGATCGGTTGACAGGCTCCAGATGCCAAACCGCTTGTCGGAAAATAACGGTTGATGGCTTGAAAGATAGGTGATGCATAGACCTACTTGGGAAAAAAATGTCAGTGTTGCCACTTTACGGGAACATGGTTTTTTTTGAGGTTGAAGCATGCGCCCGTTAATTTTTTTGTTTTTTTGATCGTGACCTGGATCGGTTGACAGGCTCCAGATGCCAAACCGCTTGTCGGAAAATAACGGTTGATGGCTTGAAAGATAGGTGATGCATAGACCTACTTGGGAAAAAAATGTCAGTGTTGCCACTTTACGGGAACATGGTTTTTTTTGAGGTTGAAGCATGCGCCCGTTAATTTTTTTGTTTTTTGATCGTGACCTGGATCGGTTGACAGGCTCCAGATGCCAAACCGCTTGTCGGAAAATAACGGTTGATGGCTTGAAAGATAGGTGATGCATAGACCTACTTGGGAAAAAAATGTCAGTGTTGCCACTTTACGGGAACATGGTTTTTTTGAGGTTGAAGCATGCGCCCGTTAATTTTTTTGTTTTTGATCGTGACCTGGATCGGTTGACAGGCTCCAGATGCCAAACGCTTGTCGGTGCCAAACCGCTTGTCGGAAAATAACGGTTGATGGCTTGAAAGATAGGTGATGCATAGACCTACTTGGGAAAAAAATGTCAGTGTTGCCACTTTACGGGAACATGGTTTTTTTTGAGGTTGAAGCATGCGCCCGTTAATTTTTTTGTTTTTTGATCGTGACCTGGATCGGTTGACAGGCTCCAGATGCCAAACCGCTTGTCGGAAAATAACGGTTGATGGCTTGAAAGATAGATGATGCATAGACCTACTTGGGAAAAAAATGTCAGTGTTGCCACTTTACGGGAACATGGTTTTTTTTGAGGTTGAAGCATGCGCCCATTAATTTTTTTGTTTTTTGATCGTGACCTGGATCGGTTGACAGGCTCCAGATGCCAAACCGCTTGTCGGAAAATAACGGTTGATGGCTTGAAAGATAGGTGATGCATAGACCTACTTGGGAAAAAAATGTCAGTGTTGCCACTTTACGGGAACATGGTTTTTTTTGAGGTTGAAGCATGCGCCCGTTAATTTTTTTGTTTTTTGATCGTGACCTGGATCGGTTGACAGGCTCCAGATGCCAAACCGCTTGTCGGAAAATAACGGTTGATGGCTTGAAAGATAGGTGATGCATAGACCTACTTGGGAAAAAAATGTCAGTGTTGCCACTTTACGGGAACATGGTTTTTTTTGAGGTTGAAGCATGCGCCCGTTAATTTTTTTGTTTTTTGATCGTGACCTGGATCGGTTGACAGGCTCCAGATGCCAAACCGCTTGTCGGAAAATAACGGTTGATGGCTTGAAAGATAGGTGATGCATAGACCTACTTGGGAAAAAAATGTCAGTGTTGCCACTTTACGGGAACATGGTTTTTTTTGAGGTTGAAGCATGCGCCCGTTAATTTTTTTGTTTTTTGATCGTGACCTGGATCGGTTGACAGGCTCCAGATGCCAAACCGCTTGTCGGAAAATAACGGTTGATGGCTTGAAAGATAGGTGATGCATAGACCTACTTGGGAAAAAAATGTCAGTGTTGCCACTTTACGGGAACATGGTTTTTTTTGAGGTTGAAGCATGCGCCCGTTAATTTTTTTGTTTTTTGATCGTGACCTGGATCGGTTGACAGGCTCCAGATGCCAAACCGCTTGTCGGAAAATAACGGTTGATGGCTTGAAAGATAGGTGATGCATAGACCTACTTGGGAAAAAAATGTCAGTGTTGCCACTTTACGGGAACATGGTTTTTTTTGAGGTTGAAGCATGCGCCCGTTAATTTTTTTGTTTTTTGATCGTGACCTGGATCGGTTGACAGGCTCCAGATGCCAAACCGCTTGTCGGAAAATAACGGTTGATGGCTTGAAAGATAGGTGATGCATAGACCTACTTGGGAAAAAAATGTCAGTGTTGCCACTTTACGGGAACATGGTTTTTTTTGAGGTTGAAGCATGCGCCCATTAATTTTTTTGTTTTTTGATCGTGACCTGGATCGGTTGACAGGCTCCAGATGCCAAACCGCTTGTCGGAAAATAACGGTTGATGGCTTGAAAGATAGGTGATGCATAGACCTACTTGGGAAAAAAATGTCAGTGTTGCCACTTTACGGGAACATGGTTTTTTTTGAGGTTGAAGCATGCGCCCGTTAATTTTTTTGTTTTTTGATCGTGACCTGGATCGGTTGACAGGCTCCAGATGCCAAACCGCTTGTCGGAAAATAACGGTTGATGGCTTGAAAGATAGGTGATGCATAGACCTACTTGGGAAAAAAATGTCAGTGTTGCCACTTTACGGGAACATGGTTTTTTTTGAGGTTGAAGCATGCGCCCGTTAATTTTTTTGTTTTTTGATCGTGACCTGGATCGGTTGACAGGCTCCAGATGCCAAACCGCTTGTCGGAAAATAACGGTTGATGGCTTGAAAGATAGGTGATGCATAGACCTACTTGGGAAAAAAATGTCAGTGTTGCCACTTTACGGGAACATGGTTTTTTTTGAGGTTGAAGCATGCGCCCGTTAATTTTTTTGTTTTTTGATCGTGACCTGGATCGGTTGACAGGCTCCAGATGCCAAACCGCTTGTCGGAAAATAACGGTTGATGGCTTGAAAGATAGGTGATGCATAGACCTACTTGGGAAAAAAATGTCAGTGTTGCCACTTTACGGGAACATGGTTTTTTTTGAGGTTGAAGCATGCGCCCGTTAATTTTTTTGTTTTTTGATCGTGACCTGGATCGGTTGACAGGCTCCAGATGCCAAACCGCTTGTCGGAAAATAACGGTTGATGGCTTGAAAGATAGGTGATGCATAGACCTACTTGGGAAAAAAATGTCAGTGTTGCCACTTTACGGGAACATGGTTTTTTTTGAGGTTGAAGCATGCGCCCGTTAATTTTTTTGTTTTTTGATCGTGACCTGGATCGGTTGACAGGCTCCAGATGCCAAACCGCTTGTCGGAAAATAACGGTTGATGGCTTGAAAGATAGGTGATGCATAGACCTACTTGGGAAAAAAATGTCAGTGTTGCCACTTTACGGGAACATGGTTTTTTTTGAGGTTGAAGCATGCGCCCGTTAATTTTTTTGTTTTTTGATCGTGACCTGGATCGGTTGACAGGCTCCAGATGCCAAACCGCTTGTCGGAAAATAACGGTTGATGGCTTGAAAGATAGGTGATGCATAGACCTACTTGGGAAAAAAATGTCAGTGTTGCCACTTTACGGGAACATGGTTTTTTTTGAGGTTGAAGCATGCGCCCGTTAATTTTTTTGTTTTTTGATCGTGACCTGGATCGGTTGACAGGCTCCAGATGCCAAACCGCTTGTCGGAAAATAACGGTTGATGGCTTGAAAGATAGGTGATGCATAGACCTACTTGGGAAAAAAATGTCAGTGTTGCCACTTTACGGGAACATGGTTTTTTTTGAGGTTGAAGCATGCGCCCGTTAATTTTTTTGTTTTTTGATCGTGACCTGGATCGGTTGACAGGCTCCAGATGCCAAACCGCTTGTCGGAAAATAACGGTTGATGGCTTGAAAGATAGGTGATGCATAGACCTACTTGGGAAAAAAATGTCAGTGTTGCCACTTTACGGGAACATGGTTTTTTTTGAGGTTGAAGCATGCGCCCATTAATTTTTTTGTTTTTTGATCGTGACCTGGATCGGTTGACAGGCTCCAGATGCCAAACCACTTGTCGGAAAATAACGGTTGATGGCTTGAAAGATAGGTGATGCATAGACCTACTTGGGAAAAAAATGTCAGTGTTGCCACTTTACGGGAACATGGTTTTTTTTGAGGTTGAAGCATGCGCCCGTTAATTTTTTTGTTTTTTGATCGTGACCTGGATCGGTTGACAGGCTCCAGATGCCAAACCGCTTGTCGGAAAATAACGGTTGATGGCTTGAAAGATAGGTGATGCATAGACCTACTTGGGAAAAAAATGTCAGTGTTGCCACTTTACGGGAACATGGTTTTTTTTGAGGTTGAAGCATGCGCCCGTTAATTTTTTTGTTTTTTGATCGTGACCTGGATCGGTTGACAGGCTCCAGATGCCAAACCGCTTGTCGGAAAATAACGGTTGATGGCTTGAAAGATAGGTGATGCATAGACCTACTTGGGAAAAAAATGTCAGTGTTGCCACTTTACGGGAACATGGTTTTTTTTGAGGTTGAAGCATGCGCCCGTTAATTTTTTTGTTTTTTGATCGTGACCTGGATCGGTTGACAGGCTCCAGATGCCAAACCGCTTGTCGGAAAATAACGGTTGATGGCTTGAAAGATAGGTGATGCATAGACCTACTTGGGAAAAAAATGTCAGTGTTGCCACTTTACGGGAACATGGTTTTTTTTGAGGTTGAAGCATGCGCCCGTTAATTTTTTTGTTTTTTGATCGTGACCTGGATCGGTTGACAGGCTCCAGATGCCAAACCGCTTGTCGGAAAATAACGGTTGATGGCTTGAAAGATAGGTGATGCATAGACCTACTTGGGAAAAAAATGTCAGTGTTGCCACTTTACGGGAACATGGTTTTTTTTGAGGTTGAAGCATGCGCCCGTTAATTTTTTTGTTTTTTGATCGTGACCTGGATCGGTTGACAGGCTCCAGATGCCAAACCGCTTGTCGGAAAATAACGGTTGATGGCTTGAAAGATAGGTGATGCATAGACCTACTTGGGAAAAAAATGTCAGTGTTGCCACTTTACGGGAACATGGTTTTTTTTGAGGTTGAAGCATGCGCCCATTAATTTTTTTGTTTTTTGATCGTGACCTGGATCGGTTGACAGGCTCCAGATGCCAAACCGCTTGTCGGAAAATAACGGTTGATGGCTTGAAAGATAGGTGATGCATAGACCTACTTGGGAAAAAAATGTCAGTGTTGCCACTTTACGGGAACATGGTTTTTTTTGAGGTTGAAGCATGCGCCCGTTAATTTTTTTGTTTTTTGATCGTGACCTGGATCGGTTGACAGGCTCCAGATGCCAAACCGCTTGTCGGAAAATAACGGTTGATGGCTTGAAAGATAGGTGATGCATAGACCTACTTGGGAAAAAAATGTCAGTGTTGCCACTTTACGGGAACATGGTTTTTTTTGAGGTTGAAGCATGCGCCCGTTAATTTTTTTGTTTTTTGATCGTGACCTGGATCGGTTGACAGGCTCCAGATGCCAAACCGCTTGTCGGAAAATAACGGTTGATGGCTTGAAAGATAGGTGATGCATAGACCTACTTGGGAAAAAAATGTCAGTGTTGCCACTTTACGGGAACATGGTTTTTTTTGAGGTTGAAGCATGCGCCCATTAATTTTTTTGTTTTTTGATCGTGACCTGGATCGGTTGACAGGCTCCAGATGCCAAACCGCTTGTCGGAAAATAACGGTTGATGGCTTGAAAGATAGGTGATGCATAGACCTACTTGGGAAAAAAATGTCAGTGTTACCACTTTACGGGAACATGGTTTTTTTTGAGGTTGAAGCATGCGCCCGTTAATTTTTTTGTTTTTTGATCGTGACCTGGATCGGTTGACAGGCTCCAGATGCCAAACCGCTTGTCGGAAAATAACGGTTGATGGCTTGAAAGATAGGTGATGCATAGACCTACTTGGGAAAAAAATGTCAGTGTTGCCACTTTACGGGAACATGGTTTTTTTTGAGGTTGAAGCATGCGCCCGTTAATTTTTTTGTTTTTTGATCGTGACCTGGATCGGTTGACAGGCTCCAGATGCCAAACCGCTTGTCGGAAAATAACGGTTGATGGCTTGAAAGATAGGTGATGCATAGACCTACTTGGGAAAAAAATGTCAGTGTTGCCACTTTACGGGAACATGGTTTTTTTTGAGGTTGAAGCATGCGCCCGTTAATTTTTTTGTTTTTTGATCGTGACCTGGATCGGTTGACAGGCTCCAGATGCCAAACCGCTTGTCGGAAAATAACGGTTGATGGCTTGAAAGATAGGTGATGCATAGACCTACTTGGGAAAAAAATGTCAGTGTTGCCACTTTACGGGAACATGGTTTTTTTTGAGGTTGAAGCATGCGCCCGTTAATTTTTTTGTTTTTTGATCGTGACCTGGATCGGTTGACAGGCTCCAGATGCCAAACCGCTTGTCGGAAAATAACGGTTGATGGCTTGAAAGATAGGTGATGCATAGACCTACTTGGGAAAAAAATGTCAGTGTTGCCACTTTACGGGAACATGGTTTTTTTTGAGGTTGAAGCATGCGCCCATTAATTTTTTTGTTTTTTGATCGTGACCTGGATCGGTTGACAGGCTCCAGATGCCAAACCGCTTGTCGGAAAATAACGGTTGATGGCTTGAAAGATAGGTGATGCATAGACCTACTTGGGAAAAAAATGTCAGTGTTACCACTTTACGGGAACATGGTTTTTTTTGAGGTTGAAGCATGCGCCCGTTAATTTTTTTGTTTTTTGATCGTGACCTGGATCGGTTGACAGGCTCCAGATGCCAAACCGCTTGTCGGAAAATAACGGTTGATGGCTTGAAAGATAGGTGATGCATAGACCTACTTGGGAAAAAAATGTCAGTGTTGCCACTTTACGGGAACATGGTTTTTTTTGAGGTTGAAGCATGCGCCCGTTAATTTTTTTGTTTTTTGATCGTGACCTGGATCGGTTGACAGGCTCCAGATGCCAAACCGCTTGTCGGAAAATAACGGTTGATGGCTTGAAAGATAGGTGATGCATAGACCTACTTGGGAAAAAAATGTCAGTGTTGCCACTTTACGGGAACATGGTTTTTTTTGAGGTTGAAGCATGCGCCCGTTAATTTTTTTGTTTTTTGATCGTGACCTGGATCGGTTGACAGGCTCCAGATGCCAAACCGCTTGTCGGAAAATAACGGTTGATGGCTTGAAAGATAGGTGATGCATAGACCTACTTGGGAAAAAAATGTCAGTGTTGCCACTTTACGGGAACATGGTTTTTTTTGAGGTTGAAGCATGCGCCCATTAATTTTTTTGTTTTTTGATCGTGACCTGGATCGGTTGACAGGCTCCAGATGCCAAACCGCTTGTCGGAAAATAACGGTTGATGGCTTGAAAGATAGGTGATGCATAGACCTACTTGGGAAAAAAATGTCAGTGTTACCACTTTACGGGAACATGGTTTTTTTTGAGGTTGAAGCATGCGCCCGTTAATTTTTTTGTTTTTTGATCGTGACCTGGATCGGTTGACAGGCTCCAGATGCCAAACCGCTTGTCGGAAAATAACGGTTGATGGCTTGAAAGATAGGTGATGCATAGACCTACTTGGGAAAAAAAATGTCAGTGTTGCCACTTTACGGGAACATGGTTTTTTTTGAGGTTGAAGCATGCGCCCGTTAATTTTTTTGTTTTTTGATCGTGACCTGGATCGGTTGACAGGCTCCAGATGCCAAACCGCTTGTCGGAAAATAACGGTTGATGGCTTGAAAGATAGGTGATGCATAGACCTACTTGGGAAAAAAATGTCAGTGTTGCCACTTTACGGGAACATGGTTTTTTTTGAGGTTGAAGCATGCGCCCGTTAATTTTTTTGTTTTTTGATCGTGACCTGGATCGGTTGACAGGCTCCAGATGCCAAACCGCTTGTCGGAAAATAACGGTTGATGGCTTGAAAGATAGGTGATGCATAGACCTACTTGGGAAAAAAATGTCAGTGTTGCCACTTTACGGGAACATGGTTTTTTTTGAGGTTGAAGCATGCGCCCGTTAATTTTTTTGTTTTTTGATCGTGACCTGGATCGGTTGACAGGCTCCAGATGCCAAACCGCTTGTCGGAAAATAACGGTTGATGGCTTGAAAGATAGGTGATGCATAGACCTACTTGGGAAAAAAATGTCAGTGTTGCCACTTTACGGGAACATGGTTTTTTTTGAGGTTGAAGCATGCGCCCGTTAATTTTTTTGTTTTTTGATCGTGACCTGGATCGGTTGACAGGCTCCAGATGCCAAACCGCTTGTCGGAAAATAACGGTTGATGGCTTGAAAGATAGGTGATGCATAGACCTACTTGGGAAAAAAATGTCAGTGTTGCCACTTTACGGGAACATGGTTTTTTTTGAGGTTGAAGCATGCGCCCATTAATTTTTTTGTTTTTTGATCGTGACCTGGATCGGTTGACAGGCTCCAGATGCCAAACCGCTTGTCGGAAAATAACGGTTGATGGCTTGAAAGATAGGTGATGCATAGACCTACTTGGGAAAAAAATGTCAGTGTTGCCACTTTACGGGAACATGGTTTTTTTTGAGGTTGAAGCATGCGCCCGTTAATTTTTTTGTTTTTTGATCGTGACCTGGATCGGTTGACAGGCTCCAGATGCCAAACCGCTTGTCGGAAAATAACGGTTGATGGCTTGAAAGATAGGTGATGCATAGACCTACTTGGGAAAAAAATGTCAGTGTTGCCACTTTACGGGAACATGGTTTTTTTTGAGGTTGAAGCATGCGCCCGTTAATTTTTTTGTTTTTTGATCGTGACCTGGATCGGTTGACAGGCTCCAGATGCCAAACCGCTTGTCGGAAAATAACGGTTGATGGCTTGAAAGATAGGTGATGCATAGACCTACTTGGGAAAAAAATGTCAGTGTTGCCACTTTACGGGAACATGGTTTTTTTTGAGGTTGAAGCATGCGCCCGTTAATTTTTTTGTTTTTTGATCGTGACCTGGATCGGTTGACAGGCTCCAGATGCCAAACCGCTTGTCGGAAAATAACGGTTGATGGCTTGAAAGATAGGTGATGCATAGACCTACTTGGGAAAAAAATGTCAGTGTTGCCACTTTACGGGAACATGGTTTTTTTTGAGGTTGAAGCATGCGCCCGTTAATTTTTTTGTTTTTTGATCGTGACCTGGATCGGTTGACAGGCTCCAGATGCCAAACCGCTTGTCGGAAAATAACGGTTGATGGCTTGAAAGATAGGTGATGCATAGACCTACTTGGGAAAAAAATGTCAGTGTTGCCACTTTACGGGAACATGGTTTTTTTTGAGGTTGAAGCATGCGCCCGTTAATTTTTTTGTTTTTTGATCGTGACCTGGATCGGTTGACAGGCTCCAGATGCCAAACCGCTTGTCGGAAAATAACGGTTGATGGCTTGAAAGATAGGTGATGCATAGACCTACTTGGGAAAAAAATGTCAGTGTTGCCACTTTACGGGAACATGGTTTTTTTTGAGGTTGAAGCATGCGCCCATTAATTTTTTTGTTTTTTGATCGTGACCTGGATCGGTTGACAGGCTCCAGATGCCAAACCGCTTGTCGGAAAATAACGGTTGATGGCTTGAAAGATAGGTGATGCATAGACCTACTTGGGAAAAAAATGTCAGTGTTGCCACTTTACGGGAACATGGTTTTTTTTGAGGTTGAAGCATGCGCCCGTTAATTTTTTTGTTTTTTGATCGTGACCTGGATCGGTTGACAGGCTCCAGATGCCAAACCGCTTGTCGGAAAATAACGGTTGATGGCTTGAAAGATAGGTGATGCATAGACCTACTTGGGAAAAAAATGTCAGTGTTGCCACTTTACGGGAACATGGTTTTTTTTGAGGTTGAAGCATGCGCCCGTTAATTTTTTTGTTTTTTGATCGTGACCTGGATCGGTTGACAGGCTCCAGATGCCAAACCGCTTGTCGGAAAATAACGGTTGATGGCTTGAAAGATAGGTGATGCATAGACCTACTTGGGAAAAAAATGTCAGTGTTGCCACTTTACGGGAACATGGTTTTTTTTGAGGTTGAAGCATGCGCCCGTTAATTTTTTTGTTTTTTGATCGTGACCTGGATCGGTTGACAGGCTCCAGATGCCAAACCGCTTGTCGGAAAATAACGGTTGATGGCTTGAAAGATAGGTGATGCATAGACCTACTTGGGAAAAAAATGTCAGTGTTGCCACTTTACGGGAACATGGTTTTTTTTGAGGTTGAAGCATGCGCCCGTTAATTTTTTTGTTTTTTGATCGTGACCTGGATCGGTTGACAGGCTCCAGATGCCAAACCGCTTGTCGGAAAATAACGGTTGATGGCTTGAAAGATAGGTGATGCATAGACCTACTTGGGAAAAAAATGTCAGTGTTGCCACTTTACGGGAACATGGTTTTTTTTGAGGTTGAAGCATGCGCCCGTTAATTTTTTTGTTTTTTGATCGTGACCTGGATCGGTTGACAGGCTCCAGATGCCAAACCGCTTGTCGGAAAATAACGGTTGATGGCTTGAAAGATAGGTGATGCATAGACCTACTTGGGAAAAAAATGTCAGTGTTGCCACTTTACGGGAACATGGTTTTTTTTGAGGTTGAAGCATGCGCCCGTTAATTTTTTTGTTTTTTGATCGTGACCTGGATCGGTTGACAGGCTCCAGATGCCAAACCGCTTGTCGGAAAATAACGGTTGATGGCTTGAAAGATAGGTGATGCATAGACCTACTTGGGAAAAAAATGTCAGTGTTGCCACTTTACGGGAACATGGTTTTTTTTGAGGTTGAAGCATGCGCCCGTTAATTTTTTTGTTTTTTGATCGTGACCTGGATCGGTTGACAGGCTCCAGATGCCAAACCGCTTGTCGGAAAATAACGGTTGATGGCTTGAAAGATAGGTGATGCATAGACCTACTTGGGAAAAAAATGTCAGTGTTGCCACTTTACGGGAACATGGTTTTTTTTGAGGTTGAAGCATGCGCCCGTTAATTTTTTTGTTTTTTGATCGTGACCTGGATCGGTTGACAGGCTCCAGATGCCAAACCGCTTGTCGGAAAATAACGGTTGATGGCTTGAAAGATAGGTGATGCATAGACCTACTTGGGAAAAAAATGTCAGTGTTGCCACTTTACGGGAACATGGTTTTTTTTGAGGTTGAAGCATGCGCCCATTAATTTTTTTGTTTTTTGATCGTGACCTGGATCGGTTGACAGGCTCCAGATGCCAAACCGCTTGTCGGAAAATAACGGTTGATGGCTTGAAAGATAGGTGATGCATAGACCTACTTGGGAAAAAAATGTCAGTGTTGCCACTTTACGGGAACATGGTTTTTTTTGAGGTTGAAGCATGCGCCCGTTAATTTTTTTGTTTTTTGATCGTGACCTGGATCGGTTGACAGGCTCCAGATGCCAAACCGCTTGTCGGAAAATAACGGTTGATGGCTTGAAAGATAGGTGATGCATAGACCTACTTGGGAAAAAAATGTCAGTGTTGCCACTTTACGGGAACATGGTTTTTTTTGAGGTTGAAGCATGCGCCCGTTAATTTTTTTGTTTTTTGATCGTGACCTGGATCGGTTGACAGGCTCCAGATGCCAAACCGCTTGTCGGAAAATAACGGTTGATGGCTTGAAAGATAGGTGATGCATAGACCTACTTGGGAAAAAAATGTCAGTGTTGCCACTTTACGGGAACATGGTTTTTTTTGAGGTTGAAGCATGCGCCCGTTAATTTTTTTGTTTTTTGATCGTGACCTGGATCGGTTGACAGGCTCCAGATGCCAAACCGCTTGTCGGAAAATAACGGTTGATGGCTTGAAAGATAGGTGATGCATAGACCTACTTGGGAAAAAAATGTCAGTGTTGCCACTTTACGGGAACATGGTTTTTTTTGAGGTTGAAGCATGCGCCCGTTAATTTTTTTGTTTTTTGATCGTGACCTGGATCGGTTGACAGGCTCCAGATGCCAAACCGCTTGTCGGAAAATAACGGTTGATGGCTTGAAAGATAGGTGATGCATAGACCTACTTGGGAAAAAAATGTCAGTGTTGCCACTTTACGGGAACATGGTTTTTTTTGAGGTTGAAGCATGCGCCCGTTAATTTTTTTGTTTTTTGATCGTGACCTGGATCGGTTGACAGGCTCCAGATGCCAAGAAAATAACGGTTGATGGCTTGAAAGATAGGTGATGCATAGACCTACTTGGGAAAAAAATGTCAGTGTTGCCACTTTACGGGAACATGGTTTTTTTTGAGGTTGAAGCATGCGCCCATTAATTTTTTTGTTTTTTGATCGTGACCTGGATCGGTTGACAGGCTCCAGATGCCAAACCGCTTGTCGGAAAATAACGGTTGATGGCTTGAAAGATAGGTGATGCATAGACCTACTTGGGAAAAAAATGTCAGTGTTGCCACTTTACGGGAACATGGTTTTTTTTGAGGTTGAAGCATGCGCCCGTTAATTTTTTTGTTTTTTGATCGTGACCTGGATCGGTTGACAGGCTCCAGATGCCAAACCGCTTGTCGGAAAATAACGGTTGATGGCTTGAAAGATAGGTGATGCATAGACCTACTTGGGAAAAAAATGTCAGTGTTGCCACTTTACGGGAACATGGTTTTTTTTTGAGGTTGAAGCATGCGCCCGTTAATTTTTTTGTTTTTTGATCGTGACCTGGATCGGTTGACAGGCTCCAGATGCCAAACCGCTTGTCGGAAAATAACGGTTGATGGCTTGAAAGATAGGTGATGCATAGACCTACTTGGGAAAAAAATGTCAGTGTTGCCACTTTACGGGAACATGGTTTTTTTTGAGGTTGAAGCATGCGCCCATTAATTTTTTTGTTTTTTGATCGTGACCTGGATCGGTTGACAGGCTCCAGATGCCAAACCGCTTGTCGGAAAATAACGGTTGATGGCTTGAAAGATAGGTGATGCATAGACCTACTTGGGAAAAAAATGTCAGTGTTACCACTTTACGGGAACATGGTTTTTTTTGAGGTTGAAGCATGCGCCCGTTAATTTTTTTGTTTTTTGATCGTGACCTGGATCGGTTGACAGGCTCCAGATGCCAAACCGCTTGTCGGAAAATAACGGTTGATGGCTTGAAAGATAGGTGATGCATAGACCTACTTGGGAAAAAAATGTCAGTGTTGCCACTTTACGGGAACATGGTTTTTTTTGAGGTTGAAGCATGCGCCCGTTAATTTTTTTGTTTTTTGATCGTGACCTGGATCGGTTGACAGGCTCCAGATGCCAAACCGCTTGTCGGAAAATAACGGTTGATGGCTTGAAAGATAGGTGATGCATAGACCTACTTGGGAAAAAAATGTCAGTGTTGCCACTTTACGGGAACATGGTTTTTTTTGAGGTTGAAGCATGCGCCCGTTAATTTTTTTGTTTTTTGATCGTGACCTGGATCGGTTGACAGGCTCCAGATGCCAAACCGCTTGTCGGAAAATAACGGTTGATGGCTTGAAAGATAGGTGATGCATAGACCTACTTGGGAAAAAAATGTCAGTGTTGCCACTTTACGGGAACATGGTTTTTTTTGAGGTTGAAGCATGCGCCCGTTAATTTTTTTGTTTTTTGATCGTGACCTGGATCGGTTGACAGGCTCCAGATGCCAAACCGCTTGTCGGAAAATAACGGTTGATGGCTTGAAAGATAGGTGATGCATAGACCTACTTGGGAAAAAAATGTCAGTGTTGCCACTTTACGGGAACATGGTTTTTTTTGAGGTTGAAGCATGCGCCCGTTAATTTTTTTGTTTTTTGATCGTGACCTGGATCGGTTGACAGGCTCCAGATGCCAAACCGCTTGTCGGAAAATAACGGTTGATGGCTTGAAAGATAGGTGATGCATAGACCTACTTGGGAAAAAAATGTCAGTGTTGCCACTTTACGGGAACATGGTTTTTTTTGAGGTTGAAGCATGCGCCCATTAATTTTTTTGTTTTTTGATCGTGACCTGGATCGGTTGACAGGCTCCAGATGCCAAACCGCTTGTCGGAAAATAACGGTTGATGGCTTGAAAGATAGGTGATGCATAGACCTACTTGGGAAAAAAATGTCAGTGTTACCACTTTACGGGAACATGGTTTTTTTTGAGGTTGAAGCATGCGCCCGTTAATTTTTTTGTTTTTTGATCGTGACCTGGATCGGTTGACAGGCTCCAGATGCCAAACCGCTTGTCGGAAAATAACGGTTGATGGCTTGAAAGATAGGTGATGCATAGACCTACTTGGGAAAAAAATGTCAGTGTTGCCACTTTACGGGAACATGGTTTTTTTTGAGGTTGAAGCATGCGCCCGTTAATTTTTTTGTTTTTTGATCGTGACCTGGATCGGTTGACAGGCTCCAGATGCCAAACCGCTTGTCGGAAAATAACGGTTGATGGCTTGAAAGATAGGTGATGCATAGACCTACTTGGGAAAAAAATGTCAGTGTTGCCACTTTACGGGAACATGGTTTTTTTTGAGGTTGAAGCATGCGCCCGTTAATTTTTTTGTTTTTTGATCGTGACCTGGATCGGTTGACAGGCTCCAGATGCCAAACCGCTTGTCGGAAAATAACGGTTGATGGCTTGAAAGATAGGTGATGCATAGACCTACTTGGGAAAAAAATGTCAGTGTTGCCACTTTACGGGAACATGGTTTTTTTTGAGGTTGAAGCATGCGCCCGTTAATTTTTTTGTTTTTTGATCGTGACCTGGATCGGTTGACAGGCTCCAGATGCCAAACCGCTTGTCGGAAAATAACGGTTGATGGCTTGAAAGATAGGTGATGCATAGACCTACTTGGGAAAAAAATGTCAGTGTTGCCACTTTACGGGAACATGGTTTTTTTTGAGGTTGAAGCATGCGCCCGTTAATTTTTTTGTTTTTTGATCGTGACCTGGATCGGTTGACAGGCTCCAGATGCCAAACCGCTTGTCGGAAAATAACGGTTGATGGCTTGAAAGATAGATGATGCATAGACCTACTTGGGAAAAAAATGTCAGTGTTGCCACTTTACGGGAACATGGTTTTTTTTGAGGTTGAAGCATGCGCCCATTAATTTTTTTGTTTTTTGATCGTGACCTGGATCGGTTGACAGGCTCCAGATGCCAAACCGCTTGTCGGAAAATAACGGTTGATGGCTTGAAAGATAGGTGATGCATAGACCTACTTGGGAAAAAAATGTCAGTGTTGCCACTTTACGGGAACATGGTTTTTTTTGAGGTTGAAGCATGCGCCCGTTAATTTTTTTGTTTTTTGATCGTGACCTGGATCGGTTGACAGGCTCCAGATGCCAAACCGCTTGTCGGAAAATAACGGTTGATGGCTTGAAAGATAGGTGATGCATAGACCTACTTGGGAAAAAAATGTCAGTGTTGCCACTTTACGGGAACATGGTTTTTTTTGAGGTTGAAGCATGCGCCCGTTAATTTTTTTGTTTTTTGATCGTGACCTGGATCGGTTGACAGGCTCCAGATGCCAAACCGCTTGTCGGAAAATAACGGTTGATGGCTTGAAAGATAGGTGATGCATAGACCTACTTGGGAAAAAAATGTCAGTGTTGCCACTTTACGGGAACATGGTTTTTTTTGAGGTTGAAGCATGCGCCCGTTAATTTTTTTGTTTTTTGATCGTGACCTGGATCGGTTGACAGGCTCCAGATGCCAAACCGCTTGTCGGAAAATAACGGTTGATGGCTTGAAAGATAGGTGATGCATAGACCTACTTGGGAAAAAAATGTCAGTGTTGCCACTTTACGGGAACATGGTTTTTTTTGAGGTTGAAGCATGCGCCCGTTAATTTTTTTGTTTTTTGATCGTGACCTGGATCGGTTGACAGGCTCCAGATGCCAAACCGCTTGTCGGAAAATAACGGTTGATGGCTTGAAAGATAGGTGATGCATAGACCTACTTGGGAAAAAAATGTCAGTGTTGCCACTTTACGGGAACATGGTTTTTTTTGAGGTTGAAGCATGCGCCCGTTAATTTTTTTGTTTTTTGATCGTGACCTGGATCGGTTGACAGGCTCCAGATGCCAAACCGCTTGTCGGAAAATAACGGTTGATGGCTTGAAAGATAGGTGATGCATAGACCTACTTGGGAAAAAAATGTCAGTGTTGCCACTTTACGGGAACATGGTTTTTTTTGAGGTTGAAGCATGCGCCCGTTAATTTTTTTGTTTTTTGATCGTGACCTGGATCGGTTGACAGGCTCCAGATGCCAAACCGCTTGTCGGAAAATAACGGTTGATGGCTTGAAAGATAGGTGATGCATAGACCTACTTGGGAAAAAAATGTCAGTGTTGCCACTTTACGGGAACATGGTTTTTTTTGAGGTTGAAGCATGCGCCCGTTAATTTTTTTGTTTTTTGATCGTGACCTGGATCGGTTGACAGGCTCCAGATGCCAAACCGCTTGTCGGAAAATAACGGTTGATGGCTTGAAAGATAGGTGATGCATAGACCTACTTGGGAAAAAAATGTCAGTGTTGCCACTTTACGGGAACATGGTTTTTTTTGAGGTTGAAGCATGCGCCCGTTAATTTTTTTGTTTTTTGATCGTGACCTGGATCGGTTGACAGGCTCCAGATGCCAAACCGCTTGTCGGAAAATAACGGTTGATGGCTTGAAAGATAGGTGATGCATAGACCTACTTGGGAAAAAAATGTCAGTGTTGCCACTTTACGGGAACATGGTTTTTTTTGAGGTTGAAGCATGCGCCCGTTAATTTTTTTGTTTTTTGATCGTGACCTGGATCGGTTGACAGGCTCCAGATGCCAAACCGCTTGTCGGAAAATAACGGTTGATGGCTTGAAAGATAGGTGATGCATAGACCTACTTGGGAAAAAAATGTCAGTGTTGCCACTTTACGGGAACATGGTTTTTTTTGAGGTTGAAGCATGCGCCCGTTAATTTTTTTGTTTTTTGATCGTGACCTGGATCGGTTGACAGGCTCCAGATGCCAAACCGCTTGTCGGAAAATAACGGTTGATGGCTTGAAAGATAGGTGATGCATAGACCTACTTGGGAAAAAAATGTCAGTGTTGCCACTTTACGGGAACATGGTTTTTTTTGAGGTTGAAGCATGCGCCCGTTAATTTTTTTGTTTTTTGATCGTGACCTGGATCGGTTGACAGGCTCCAGATGCCAAACCGCTTGTCGGAAAATAACGGTTGATGGCTTGAAAGATAGGTGATGCATAGACCTACTTGGGAAAAAAATGTCAGTGTTGCCACTTTACGGGAACATGGTTTTTTTTGAGGTTGAAGCATGCGCCCGTTAATTTTTTTGTTTTTTGATCGTGACCTGGATCGGTTGACAGGCTCCAGATGCCAAACCGCTTGTCGGAAAATAACGGTTGATGGCTTGAAAGATAGGTGATGCATAGACCTACTTGGGAAAAAAATGTCAGTGTTGCCACTTTACGGGAACATGGTTTTTTTTGAGGTTGAAGCATGCGCCCGTTAATTTTTTTGTTTTTTGATCGTGACCTGGATCGGTTGACAGGCTCCAGATGCCAAACCGCTTGTCGGAAAATAACGGTTGATGGCTTGAAAGATAGGTGATGCATAGACCTACTTGGGAAAAAAATGTCAGTGTTGCCACTTTACGGGAACATGGTTTTTTTTGAGGTTGAAGCATGCGCCCGTTAATTTTTTTGTTTTTTGATCGTGACCTGGATCGGTTGACAGGCTCCAGATGCCAAACCGCTTGTCGGAAAATAACGGTTGATGGCTTGAAAGATAGGTGATGCATAGACCTACTTGGGAAAAAAATGTCAGTGTTGCCACTTTACGGGAACATGGTTTTTTTTGAGGTTGAAGCATGCGCCCATTAATTTTTTTGTTTTTTGATCGTGACCTGGATCGGTTGACAGGCTCCAGATGCCAAACCGCTTGTCGGAAAATAACGGTTGATGGCTTGAAAGATAGGTGATGCATAGACCTACTTGGGAAAAAAATGTCAGTGTTGCCACTTTACGGGAACATGGTTTTTTTTGAGGTTGAAGCATGCGCCCGTTAATTTTTTTGTTTTTTGATCGTGACCTGGATCGGTTGACAGGCTCCAGATGCCAAACCGCTTGTCGGAAAATAACGGTTGATGGCTTGAAAGATAGGTGATGCATAGACCTACTTGGGAAAAAAATGTCAGTGTTGCCACTTTACGGGAACATGGTTTTTTTTGAGGTTGAAGCATGCGCCCGTTAATTTTTTTGTTTTTTGATCGTGACCTGGATCGGTTGACAGGCTCCAGATGCCAAACCGCTTGTCGGAAAATAACGGTTGATGGCTTGAAAGATAGGTGATGCATAGACCTACTTGGGAAAAAAATGTCAGTGTTGCCACTTTACGGGAACATGGTTTTTTTTGAGGTTGAAGCATGCGCCCGTTAATTTTTTTGTTTTTTGATCGTGACCTGGATCGGTTGACAGGCTCCAGATGCCAAACCGCTTGTCGGAAAATAACGGTTGATGGCTTGAAAGATAGGTGATGCATAGACCTACTTGGGAAAAAAATGTCAGTGTTACCACTTTACGGGAACATGGTTTTTTTTGAGGTTGAAGCATGCGCCCGTTAATTTTTTTGTTTTTTGATCGTGACCTGGATCGGTTGACAGGCTCCAGATGCCAAACCGCTTGTCGGAAAATAACGGTTGATGGCTTGAAAGATAGGTGATGCATAGACCTACTTGGGAAAAAAATGTCAGTGTTGCCACTTTACGGGAACATGGTTTTTTTTGAGGTTGAAGCATGCGCCCGTTAATTTTTTTGTTTTTTGATCGTGACCTGGATCGGTTGACAGGCTCCAGATGCCAAACCGCTTGTCGGAAAATAACGGTTGATGGCTTGAAAGATAGGTGATGCATAGACCTACTTGGGAAAAAAATGTCAGTGTTGCCACTTTACGGGAACATGGTTTTTTTTGAGGTTGAAGCATGCGCCCGTTAATTTTTTTGTTTTTTGATCGTGACCTGGATCGGTTGACAGGCTCCAGATGCCAAACCGCTTGTCGGAAAATAACGGTTGATGGCTTGAAAGATAGGTGATGCATAGACCTACTTGGGAAAAAAATGTCAGTGTTGCCACTTTACGG